>PVJC01015170.1:0-35432 GCA_004026665.1 Murina feae
AGAGCTGAGCTGAAGGGCGCAGCTTCACTTTCGCTGCTGCCGCAATGGAAAGGGCTGTTTACTCAGGTCCGTGAGTGGCGGCCGCCATGTTGGCTGGGCTAATTTGCATACAGCCGCTCTGATTGGCTGGTGGGCGTGGCTTACCCTGTCTCGGAGAAACGGTTAATTTTAATATTTCGCTTTTATTAGTTTAGATTAGTTGATGGGAATTTGGGTTGTTTTCTAGTTTTTTGGCTATTGCTGTGAACATTCATGTACAAGATTTTGTGTGGATCTGTTTTCAACATTTTGGGTATAGCAGAAAGTATTTTTAAGGAAGTATACTTTATAAAAAATTAAACATATTTGTTGGTTCCAGGAAATATTCTTGGAGTGCCAGATCAAATAGGCATTGGAAAATAATTATTTCATTAAACTTCATTAGCTTATTTAATTTTATTCTTTGTATTTAAAGAACATTTAGAGATGCATAGTATTCAGAATACCTTTCTATTTTTTTTTCTAGGCAAGATTACAGAGAGGCCACTTATTACTCAAACAAGGAAAACTTGATGAAGCAGAAGATGATTTTAAAAAAGTCGTAAGTTAAATTTGTGTTTGGCTCTTCGAACATGTTATTTTGAGTGACTATATTCTATAGGAAGATATTTAATAATTTTATATCTAAAAGGGAAAATATTTCATTTGTGTATATAAGAATCACAGTTCTTGAATTAATATTTGGTGGCTGACATCAAAGAATCACTTTAATAGATGGTAGGTACAGTCTGAAGAACAAATATATGATCCTGACTCAGTGTTTTTTTTTAAATATATTTTATTGATTTTTTACAGAGAGGAAAGGAGAGGGATAGAGAGTTAGAAACATCGATGAGAGAGTAACATCGATCAGCTGCCTCTTGCATACCTCCTACTGGGGTTGTGCCTGCAACCAAGGTACATGCCCTTGACCGGAATCGAGCCTTGGGACCCTTTAGTCCACAGGCCGAAGCTCTATCCACTGAGCCAAACCGGTTAGGGCTCCCTGTGTTTTTTTATTATTTTGGTAAAATTATTTTATACTTATAAATACTTAGGAAGTACAACTAAAAAGCAAAATACATAAAATTCATTATTTTCTCTAGAGCTATACATAAGAAAGTGAGAGTGGTGCTTTCCTTTATTCTTCATTCTCCTCTACCCTCTCATGTTCCTAAACATATTTGCTTCCTGTGTCTGGGGGTCCAGGTCTTTGACCTTCGCTCCACTGCTCGCTCATGTGCATGACACTGGTGGAGGTGCCTTTGCGGTTGCTTTCCATGGTGGTCAGCACCAGGAGCAAGCATGTCAGTGGATAAAACAAGCCAGTTTTGCTTGTGTCTCGATCCGTTTTCCCCAATAAACTTAATTAGGAATGGTTATATCATTGAGTATACTATGGATGGAAAACCCTGTTTAATTTAATTTATTATTCTTATAGCTCAAATCTAATCCAAGTGAAAATGAAGAAAAGGAAGCCCAATCCCAACTTACAAAATCTGATGAAATGCAGCGCTTGCGTTCACAGGCCCTTGATGCTTTTGAAAACTCAAATTATATTGATGCTATAACCTCCCTTGACAAGATTTTAGAGGTAAGTTTCTCAAGTATTGCAGCTGACAAGCCTAACCTTTACTGCTTTTTACAACAAGGCATCTTTATATACTTTGATATGTAATGTACCACAGAAAACTTAAATCAGGCTGTCCTTGGGCTTTGGGCTCTTAAGAGAAACATTGTCTTTATAGAGAACAAAATTTGGAACTGAAGTTTTCAGTAAATGTAATGAATGTGCTATGAAATGGGAGTTACGTATTTTTACACATTGCTTGCTTTGCAACTTCACTTTTTTTTTCGGGAATGGGGAAGAAAACTTTAGAGGTTAAATAATGGGGTACAAGATGAAAGAGTTGGTTAAGAAAAAGGAAAAATAATGTTTGGGAAGAAAGAGAATGAGAAGTTGTTAGGGAAGAAGGCAGATGAAAGAGTTGATAGGATCCAGACAGTTCTAAGTTCTAGATTGGAAAAACAAAGTCTATAGTTTCCTTGCCTCTTAAGGACTCACTGACAAGTGGTTTAAGAAGGAAGTCTACTAAAATATTCATATGAAAGCAATCATAATTCATATTTATCATTTTATAGGATTTTCTGTACAGTTTCATTTCATCTTGGCAGTAAACTTATATGTGAATGTGCACTTCGTCAATTTTATAGAGGGAACTGTGATGTGATCCCGTAGACTTCATGTTTTGCTAAATCATTTTATAAATGTTTTATTAAGGAAAAATACAGTTACAGTTTTTACTTTCCAGTATTTATACTGTCTATTTTGACCTAACTTATTGTTCATATTTAATTGATGTCCATGTTGTCTTTGATAACTTAATATATGTGAAAAGTTGACATGACTTTAGCATAACTTTTAAGAAATGTGTACAGACACTTCCACAGACCTTATTGGTAAGCTTTTGGGTTTACATTTTGAAGAATAACAGTGCATTTACTACACATGGTAAACTGTTCAATAAAATGGAAATGAAGCCCCACCTTTTCACACTGTTTTTCTTTTTTTCTCTTTTTCTGATATGAGGACTTAATTTCAAGATGACATTTTACCATAGGGAATTTTACTTAGTTATTAGTAGAATAAAAATGTTTTGTAAATTTAGAACCTAGATTTTTATTTTTTGTTACTAGAAATTAGAATTGTTGGTTACAAAAATCTAATTTCAGAATACCCTCTTCAAAATCAAGTATGTTTCATGTATGATACCTTCTACTGGTAAATGCCATGCATTCTTATTTTCAAAGTTTTACAATTATATCATTGAAGAAGGTAGGAAAAGGGCCTTGTCAGTATATGTATATCCTTCCCTGTTAGAATTTATTTACGATATTCTTAGAGAAACTATTTTATTAAATTTACTAATTTTTGTCACATCTAAATTGTATCAGATTTTTAAATACTATTAACCATATAGAAGATACCACATTAGTTGAGGATGTTTTATATTGACAAATATGTAGGTAAAATATGTAGGGTGTAAGTATTAATGTGCATAACTTACTGTTTCTTAAAGTCTAGTTCTTTGGTTTCTCAAGGTTTGTGTTTGGGATGCTGATTTACGGGAACTTCGGGCTGAGTGTTTCATAAAAGAAGGGGAACCTAGGAAAGCAATAAGTGACTTAAAAGCTGCATCAAAACTGAAGAATGACAATACTGAGGCTTTTTATAAAATCAGCACACTGTACTACCAACTAGGAGATCATGAACTATCCCTCAGGTCTGTTCTACTGGCTCACACATCTCATTATCCTTTTGTTGTTGGCAGTAACATAATCTATTTTCTTTTTAATATTAAATTAATAAAGTGGTTAAGGCTGTTTTTATTTTCTATTATCTGTTTATATATTTTGTGTTTGTATTCTATTGTCTATTTATACATTTCAAGTTATTCTACTTTCACATAATTTATTTTCATGAACTATGCTTATTAAAATAAATAGGGATGTTATTGTTTGTAGAAACAAAATGGAGTATTTAATGTATAACCCTACTTAAGTCATTTTAATTTGAATTAATAAGTGTGCATGTTTCAATGCCATATATACAAATATATGGTAAATTATTAAGCCAGTGTGTTTTACTTGTTACACACAACAAAATACCTTTTATTGTAATTTCTGTATTTAGTATGGAGAACTACTCATTGATTATTTTGACTTGGAATATTTTCTTCTTTTTAAATACATGAGCAGTGAAGTTCGTGAATGCCTTAAACTTGATCAGGATCATAAAAGGTGTTTTGCACACTATAAACAAGTAAAAAAACTTAATAAGCTGATTGAGTCAGCTGAGGAACTCATCAGAGATGGCAGGTAAGCATATGCTGTCTAGACTCTCCAGCATCCCTCATGTGTCCTTTGTAGGCACAAAAGAACCATTGAACTGCTTGCTTTTTTACCCTTTAGCAATCAAGGATGAGGTTATCTTAACACTGGGCTTTAACAAAAACTGTACATTAAAAAAATAAGGCAGAATAGAAATAATAGTAACTGCATAGTATTCTTACCAGATTTATTTATATTTTATCAAGTACTTATTGAATATCTCCTGTATGAAGCACTGACTGTCCTGGGCTTGCAGAAATGCATATGACTAGTTTTTTATTTTAAGAAGCTTTTGGTATAGTTAGGGAGACAGGCATATAAGTTATTAAAAGGTAATGTAGTCTATAGAGTGATAGAGAGATATACAGAGTATACAGAGATCTCCCCCCCCCCCCCCCCCCCGCCCTCCATGGTATAGGAATCTCGGCTATAACAGTTCCTTTGTTATAGTACCTGAAAAATATTGTACCACTGTTTTCTGGCCTCCATGATTCCTGATGAGAAATCCATTGTCATTTTAATTGCTTTTTTCTCCTAAAGATAAGGTATCATTTTCCTCTGACTACTTACAAGGTTTTTTCCCCTTGGTTTAGTATTCATGAGTTTAATTATGATGTGCCTCAATGTGCATTTCCTATGTTTATCCTTTTTGGAGTCTTATTTCATGTCTAGAATATGTGGGCTTACATCTTACCAGATTTGGGAAGTTCCCAGCTAATATTTTTTGGATTGCTTTTGAGCTCTTTCCTCCCTATACTTTGCTTCTTAGACTCTGATTGACTTAAAGGTTAATAACTCTTTTGTTATAGCCCCACAGGTTCCTGGGCTCTATTCATTTTTTTTCCCAATTTATTTTCTCTGTTAAGATTTGGTAATTTTTGTTCTAAGTCACTGATTCTTTCCTTTTTCCTTCAATCAGCTATTAAGCACATTCAATGACCCTTTTATTTCAGTGTTTCTGTTTTTCAATTCTAAAAATGGGTTATTCTTTTATATCTTTTGTTTCTTTGTTGAGGCACTGTTTTTTTAAAAAATATGTATTTATTTCAGAGAGAGGAAGAGAGAGAGACACACAGAAACATCAATAATGAGAGAAAATCATCGATTGGCTGCCTCCTGCACGAGCCTGCAACTCAGGCATGTGCCCTGAGGGGAATTGAATTTTGACCTCCTGGTTCATGGGTCCACATTAAACCACTGACCTATGCTGGCTGGGCCATTCTGTTTTTGTTTTTCCCCCATTTGCTTTAAGCATGTTTATCATTGTTGCTTTTTTCATGGCTGCTTTAAAATTTTTGT
Organism: Murina feae; assembly: GCA_004026665.1. NCBI lineage: Eukaryota > Metazoa > Chordata > Mammalia > Chiroptera > Vespertilionidae > Murina > Murina feae. Next base: position 5,209 of record PVJC01015170.1, read on the forward strand.
CAGATAATTCTAACATGTCTGTCCTGTTAGTGTTTGAATTTGTTGTCTTTTTCAGTTTGAGATGTTACTTGGTATGGGAGGAGTTTTTAATTGAAATCTGGACATATAAGACTTTTTTCTGTCTTGGCTGGGTTTTTCTGACATTGTTCCAGCAAAGTGGGGGTGGGCAGTGGAGGTAGAAGTTTCCCACTCAGCCTTCATCGATACTCGAGGTGTGGGGGCTTCTTGCTACTGCTTGGTGCAGGTGAGAGTTTAGGGAGGACTCATTTTCAGCCATAGATGAAAGTCTTGGCTCTTCACCTGGCCTTCTCTGACAACACCTTAGTGTGGGTGTGGACACAGCTCATTAGTCTAACCATGGAAGAAGGCTGGGCACTCTCCACACGACCTGCGACGTTGATGAGGGAGGGGGTGCCATAATTTTCTCTGGTGTTTGGCTGGTGGAGAGCCATTATTCTGTCTTGCTAAGCTGCTCTTTCCAGGTCCTTTGGCTTGGGACAGCAGGGTTTTGCTTTTTATTTGTTTGTTTTATGTATGTATGTGTGTGTATTTGTACCCATTAGCATTTCTGGGTTGCTGGCTTCCTCAGCTCCAAGTTTGGGGTATATGAAGCAAAAGAGAAACCCAAAGACTTACCATATTGCTTTCCTTCAAGTCTAGAGGTCCCTAGGTGGTCTACCATCTTCCCCTTTCTTAGTCTTTTAATATTTTAAAAACTGTCTAATGTCAAGGGTATTCATTTGTACCTAGGTAGACAAATTGGGGAAAGTACATTTATTCCACCTTTCTGGAAGATAGCTATTTTTTTTAAGTGAAGTGTAGTATTTTCTAGTTGAGCTTTTTATTTTGAGCTGATCGTAGCTTCACATGTAGGTGTAAGAAGTAAAGCAAGGTCTCACAATACTCTGCAGTTTCCTACAGTTTTTTATCATCATGGAAAACTTTAGAACTATATCCCTACTAAGATTTTGATGTAGATATCTAGCTTCTGTTTTACATATTACATTTAAAGCTGTGTTTTAATTCATCTTCATTTAAAGGTGAAGATTGTAGCACTTTGAGAATAATGTGCCATATTATATATCTTTTAGTTTGCCATTACTGAGGAAAATAACTTAGGATGTGTAACATGACTAATACTTTTCAACAGTTTAAAAAATGCCAAAATAGCTTTTATTGTTATTAGAAAGCTAGTAAAGTTAGCAATTTAAACAGGTTCCTTCTATAGGGATGTACATTGTGTACTTAGTTGTGAATATTAACATTCATTATATAAAATAAGTAGCATGTATGTAATGGGTCCCATGATTTCATTAAGGTTAGTGACCAAAAAATAAAACCTTATCTCTGCTTTGCTGTAAGTGCTCTATTAAGTCAAACTTTAACAAGGTGTTTTATTCAGTTTCAAAATCATGAGCATTTTTCTGTAAAGAAATTAATCAGGTGGTTTGATTGGTACTCACAAGTATGCTCAGAGTTACCATTTTCTGTGGTCATGTGTTTTATATCTTAACTCTTTATTGCAGGTAGTACATTCCTTACTACTGTAGATTAGTAAGTAAAAGCAGTATTTGAAGACATGTGCTCATTCAGGTAAACAGATTAAGCAACATGTAGTGAAGAGCAGAGGTTTTTTTCTGTGGCTCTGGAAAGAGAATTTATTGCTCATCATAATTTGCTCATTTAATAGATACACAGATGCGATCAGCAAGTATGAATCTGTCATGAAGACAGAGCCTAGTGTTTCTGAATATACAGTTCGTTCAAAAGAAAGGATTTGCCACTGCTTTTCTAAGGTAATAGTTGACCCATTCCCAGAAATGCAGAAACTTTTTTTTTTTAAGTAAATCTTTGTTGATGAGAGTATTACATGTGTACCCTTTGTCCCCCATTGACCCCTTCTACCCTGCTCCCCCATTCCCTGCCCCAGGCCTTCACCACTCCACTGTGTGTATATATGGGTTATGCATATATACATACCAGTTCTTTGGTTGGTATCTTCTGACCCATCCACCCTCCCCCACTTTCCCTAGAAATGCAGAAACTTAACATATGGAGTAGAAACCATAAATCATTTTCTCACATTTACTTTTAGGATGAGAAGCCTGTTGAAGCTATTCGAGTGTGTTCTGAGGTTTTACAGATGGAACCTGACAATGTGAATGCTCTGAAAGACCGCGCAGAAGCCTATTTAATAGAAGAAATGTATGACGAAGGTAAATCTATAAGGAATTGGATTTTCAGAATTTAAAAATGGATATATAGGAAAATTAGCATATGTTTAACATCCTATGTTTAGAACAAGTTTACCAGAGTACCAGGAAATGTTGACCATTTTAGAAAAATGACAGAGAGCTTCAAAATTATTCTTCCTTAATAGAACTTAAAAGGTATACCATATAAGGAAAAAGTTCTGCTGTTGAAACCAGTTCAGTGGAATCTAAAAAAAACTTAGCCTTTCTTTTAGATAAGTTAGAAAAGATAAATAACAAAATAGAAAATTTGAATTATAGGTTGTATATCATCCAGAGGTAATCACTGTTCATTTTGAAATTATCTCTTTCAGACTCTTTCCTATACATAGTCTATATTCTACATACGTTAGAATATACATATTCTATGCATATATAGTATAGATATTATACATGCAGCATACATTTTTATGTCATATATTCCTAAGTAGACAGTGATCTTTGTGACCCCTAAAGCTATTTAATAACATTAGGATAGCTGCTTACCCAGCTTTGTTCAGTTTGAAGTAATAGAGTTTTCTCTGTTGTAAGGACCTTGAATAAAGGCAGTATCCTATTTTTGAAAGATAACTAAGGCATATATACTAATATACATTTCTTGAAAACTAGACTTTTTTTATGTGACAGTATGCTATGAACATTTAAATGAGATGGTTTTTTAAAAAAGTAAGCCTTTTTGCCCTTATTGCCGTTTTCATTTCAAATCAGATAAATCATTTTAAATTGGAAACAGTATTTTCTGGTGAAATTTAGTTTGCAGTACTCTATTTATTTAATAAAACAGTATGGCTATTGAAATAATACATATTAATTTTAATGTAATGCAAAAATAGTCATAAGTGGTAATCATGGATAAAATTTTAAGGGCAATAAGAATGCGTCACAACTATGATAAAGCCTGTCCTAAGAAGGAGATAACTCTGCTTCTAATTAAGAAAGGTTTATGGTACTCTCTTTTTAAGGCAAAGTAATCATTCAGTTTTTCTGCTTTCTACAGTTTGAAAAGAATTTTGCTCCTAAGTGGTTTCCTGGGAGTGATGACAACTCTGGTTACTGCTATTTGTGGGACATATTTATAGTATAGTCTTGAATTCTGATTGAAGCTTGAAATGTATGCAGTCAGAATGATAAGTTTTAATATTCATAAGAACACTTCAGTAAGGCAGGTAATCTGTATGGAAGAGTCCATTAACATAATTGTTCTTTTCACTTTTGAGCTATTATGTCTACTCAGTACTCTAGAATTTTCATTCCAGTCAGTTTTTGAAATGTTTCATCAAAGGAACTTTTGTCATCTATATATAAATCCTCAGCTCTAATTGTGAAATTAGAGAAGCTGCAGAATATAAAAAACTTGGCTGTAAAAAAAGGTTTAATCTTGTAAGCTGCTAAATATAATTTGAAAGGTGCCTTTGTGAATGTCAAACTGACTTTTTTTAGGGAAATGACAACTTTTAAAAAAATTAATTGGGGTGACATTGGTTAATGGGATCATACAGATTTCAGAACTTAATTCTTGAAGAAAAAGATATTTAATACTAATTTAATAGAACAGATATCTTTAAAGTCTGTTTTTTCCTTTAAAAAATTCTTGTAAATAGGAGTTTATTCTTTGTCTTGGGGGGAGGGCTTAGGTTATACACTAGTACCTTTCTGAATTATTGTTTTACAAGAGTAATATTGTTTGAGTCTCAGGTATGGAAATTTAGGCAACCTCCTGGAGATTACTAGGTCTCTAAATTTGGGGGGATGGTGAGGAGGCCTGTTTAGTTGAAACTAAAAGGTATTGTTTGACTTGTTTAGATTTGAATCAGAGGTTTAGTAAATGATGTAAATGGCTAATAATCTTACTCAACTAGGCTAAATAATGATAATTTGAAACCCTCAGTTAAAATTTGAAGGCTTTCCATATTGTGTTACTATTACCTTTTTAAAAGTAAATCAATTTAAAATGATAGTAGGTATATAATGAATAAAGAAAAAAATAGGTTTAGATTAGTGGGAAATGGAATATGGAGATTATTTAATTTTGGGCTTACAACAGAATTATCGGGAAAGAGTACTGTATTCCACTCATTAGGACGCGAGTAAGGTAAATTGTTGGTAGAGGATGCCTCTGAGACCATGAAAAATGAAGGGGGCTCTTTGTCTTTCTATGACTGAGTCTTTTAATAGTTTTTGAGAGGAATAATTTGACATTGAAGCAACACTGAGTGGTTGGCAAATTTCCTTTGAATATAGGGTAATTTATGTGTCCTTATGAGATAAGCAATTATACTCGCTTGAACTTAAGCTACTTGTGTCTTTTTATTAATTGGTACCTGTGCCTGGCACACAGGCAGGTACTCATAATATTTGCTGAATGAATAAATGAAGCTAAACAATAAGGTCAGAGTGAAAAGATTATGGAATTTAGAATTAGTCCTGAGTTTGAATCTGGCTTTGCCATTTTACTTACTTACTCACTTTATTTATTTATTTAATTTTTGTTAATCCTCATCCGAGGATATTTTTTCCATTGTTTTAGAGTTTTAGAGAGAGTGAAAAAAAGGGGGGAAGGGAGAGAGGAGGGAAAGAGAGGGAAACATCTATGTGAAAGAAACATGGATTGGTTATCATCCGGTGTGTAGGTTGAAGCTCTAACCACAGCGCCATGCTGGCCATGGCTAGCTGATATTTTTAATCATAGTAAAATGCACATAAAATCTACCATATTGATTTTAAGGGTACAGTTCAGTAGTGTTAAGAATATTCACATTGTTGTGGAGATAGTCTCCAGAACTCCTTTCATCTTGCAAAACTGAGCACTATACCCATTAAGCCACTCCCTCTTCTTCCCCACACCCCCCTCCTAGGCTCTAGCAACCACCATTTTGCTTTCTATCTCTCTGAATTTGACTACTCTGGATATCTCATATACGTGGGGTGTACAAAATTTGTCTTTTTGTGACTGGCTAATTTCACTTAGCATAATGTCCTCAAAGTTCATCCATGTTGTAGCATGTAGCAGCATGTGTGAGAATATCCTTCCTTTTAAAAAAAAAAAGATTATTTTTTTAAAATTAATTTTTAGAGAGAGAAGAAGGAAGAGGGATAGAGAGATAGAAACATTGATGAGAGAGAAACACCATCTAGTGGCTGCCTCTTGCATACCCCCTACTAGGGATTGAGCCCAAAACCTAGGCATGTTCCCTGAACAGGAATTGAACTGACCTCCTGTAGGAAGCAGTTACGTTTATCGAAGTTTGTCTTTTAATTATTTAGCCCTTTTTAATGTCAGAAATAGCTCACAGTTTTCTTACACTTGTGTGACAATGAAGCTCTATGAGTTCTTGAATAAAACTTTCCCTTTGTAGTCTAAGGATGAATATGTGTAAAACAGTGATAGAGCCCTGGCTGGTGTGGGTCAGTTGATAGGAGTGTCATCCTGTTCACTAAAAAGCTTTCGGGCTCAATTTGGTCAGGGCACATACCTAGGTTGAGTGTTTGAACCCCAGTTGGAGCATGTATGGGAAGCAACCAATTGATGTTTCTCTCTCTCCCCTCTCTCTCCCTTTCCTTTCTCTCTCTAAAATCAATTTAAAAAACACCAGTGATAGAAGACATATTTTCATTATCTATATTGTGAATGCCATAATTTTTATTATAAGAATTTCAAAAATAGAGAGATATTGAAAGTTTTACATTGGACACACATGCCCTTACCATCTATATTATAAAACTAACATATGACTGTTTTATCACATTTATCTATCCCTCCATCTATCAGTTCATCATTTTTAGATACATTAAAAAAAAGGTTGTAGACTTTGGTTTATTTTCCTCCAGGTACTTCAGTGTGTATTATTAATTAGATTTTATCATCTTCCTTGTTTTTTTGTTTTGTTTTCTTTGGGGGGGGGGAATAATTTTCTCTAATAAAAGAGTAATATGCAAATTAACCACCATTCTGAGACACCTAAGCCACGCCCACCAGCCAAGCCATGCCCCCAGCCAATCAGAGTGACTGTATGCAAATTAACCCAGCCAAGATGGAGGCTGGCAGTCACAGAGCTAGAGCAAACAGGAGGCTTCTGTTGCAACTGCCTGCCTAGGCCGGCAGGGCCTCTGCTCAAGCAACAATGTTTCAATTATAGAAGCAAACCGGAGACTTCATTACCTGCCTAGGCCTCCGCTCAAGGTAACAGAGTTTCAATTATAGAAGATAAACCCCAGAAACCTGATTCTAGCCAGCCTCGCTGGGACCTTGGGTCAATGGGAGCTGTGGGCAGCCTGAAAATGGCCCTCAGCACCTCACCCAGGCTTCCCAGGAACCCCAATAGGGATCTGAACCCTGTAGGGGATGTGGGCAGCCTGAAAACAGCCCTCAGCCCCTCATCCAGGCTGGCCACACCTCCATGGGTTGAAGGTTTCCACTGGGGGGCTTGGCCAGCCTGCAAACAGCAATCAGTCCCTCACTTAGGCTGGCCAGGCATGCCAGCAGGTGGACATCCCCCGAGTGGTTCCAGACTGCAAGAGGGCACAGTCCGGGATGAGGGACCCTCCCCCCCCAAGTGCACAAATTTTTGTGCCCTGGGCCCCTAGTTTTAGGTAAAGTGAAATGTACAAATCTTAGGGATACCAGTTTTGAGTTTTATTATGTGTGCCACCTGTTAAAGAGAAAAATTACTCATGACACTTTTTACAGACCTTAGGGAAGACTATTTCAATGGGGGTGGGTGGGTGCATCACGATAGGCACAAGGACCTACATATGTCCTCATTTTTCCCAGTTGAAATTGCGCTCAACTCTGACTCCAGCAAGGACAAGTGGATAATTACAACCAAGTAGCAGGGTAGGGTGAGTGGATGGAAAATATACTAAGAGGAAACATCAGGAAAAGGGACATTCTTGTTAGATGGACTCAATTCTTGCTGAAGGCAGGGCAGGGAATGAGAATTCAATCAGACATTAAGTTCAAATTTGGTCAAGTTACCAAAGGTGGGGAATATAAGCCAAAAGGACCTAGCAGAATTCTTGCTCAAACTGGATTTTACAAGGTCAGAGAAAGAGACCCATGGTTGAACCTTAGTTAGAAAGAGAATTCAGAGGAACTTGACTAAAGTTTGGGTCAAAGGAGAGAGTCTTGGTCAAACCCAAACTCCTGTTAGATATAGAATGTTCCTTCCTTCTTGTCCCGTACCAATCAGTCCCCAGCCCACTGCCCATGGGCAGCCATTGTTCTGATTGTCTCTATCATAGATTAGTTTGGCCACTTCTAGATCTTCGTATCAATAGAACCATATACCCTTGAACAACAGTTATGAACTGTATGGGTCAACTAATATGTGGATTTTTTTCAATAAATACTGTAAATGTTATTTTCTCTTACATTTTCTTCAGCGTACTTTATTGTAAGAATACAGTAAATAGTATGTAACATACAAAATATATGTCAATCCACTGTTTATATTATTGGTTAGGCTTCAGTCAACGATAGGCTATTAAGTTTTTGGAGAGTCAAAACTTATATGTGGATTTTTGACTGCACCAGGGTCAGAACTCCTACCCCTTGTGCTGTACAAGGGCCAACTGTAGTATGTCTTCTTTTGTATAAGGCTTCTTTTATTCAAACATGTTTTTGAGATTTATTCATGTTCTTACTTGCATCAGTAATTTGTTTTTATTGATGAAGAGCTAAAGTGGCAAACGTTTTCTGTAAAGGGCTGGGAGGAAAAATAACAGGCTCTGTGCACCATAAACTGTTGCTACTACTCAACTCTGCTACTGCAGTGTAAGGACTGCCCCAGACCATGCAGATAGGTATGCCTGTGTGCTAATGACTTTATTTTAAAAGCACGGGTCAATTGGGGAAAATGAGGACACATGTCATACTTTCAACAATGAAGATTTAAAATATCTGAAAAAAAATTGTAGTGATGTACTGTGCTGAAAGCAGTTTCTTTTCTGTATTTCACTATTAATCTTATTCTTAAAAACTATTCAATTTTATGACTGTACCACACTTTATTTACCCATTCTCATATTAATGGACACCCAGGATGATTTTAGTTATGAAAAAAGAAACTGCTATGAGCATTACTCTGCAAGGCTTTTTTAGACCTAAGTTTTTCATTTATCTTGTGTATATACCTAGGAGTGGAAGTGCTGAGTCGTCAGGTAAGCTATATGCCTAGTTTTGAAAGAAACTATTAGGCTCTTTCCTGAAAAGTAACATATTTTACACTGCCACCATTAAAGTCTATAGGAATGTCAATTGCTCTATATCAGGAGTGGGGAACCTTTTTTCTGCCAAGGGCCATTTGGATATTTATATTATCATTCGAGGGCCATACAAAATTATGAACTTAAAAATTAGCCTGCTATATTTGGTCAAACATTTAATGAACTCACCCCAATGCCTTGGCAGAGCCAGACCAAATGATTTTTCGGCCTTATATGGACCTCAGGCCAGATGTTTCCCACCCCTCACCTCCTTGCAAACATTTGGTGTTGTCAGACTTTTAAATTTTATATGTTTTAGTAGCTCATTGTGACTTTAATCTGTGGCATTTTTAAATTTAAACTTTATTTTGTTGAACTTAGAGAGAGGATGGGAGAGAGAAAAATATTCCCCAGTTGCCTCCTGTATGTGCCCTGACCGATGATCGGATCTGCAACTAGGCGTGTGCCCTGATTGGAAATTGAACCTGCCACCTATTGGTATAAGGGACAATGTTCCAACCAACTAAGCTATATCAGCCAGGGCTTAATCTGTGTTTCTGATGACTAGGGTTGTTGAATACGCCTTCATATGTTGCCTGTATATTCAAATACCTTTTTTTGTGATATGTTCAAATATTTATTTACCCACTTAACCAAATGTGGTGTGGCTCACTTGTTTGAGCATCATCCCATGCACCAAAAGGTTGCCAGCTTGATTCCCAGTCAGGGCACATACCCAGGTTGTGGATTTGATCCCATTGGGGTGCATATGGGAGGCAACTGATTGATGTTTCTGTCTCTCCCTCTCTAACAACAACAAAAAAGTGTTTAAGTGTTGTTTGTTTTGTTACTGAGTTGTAGAATTTATATTTTTGTATTTTTCTCCTTTATTTTATTATGATAAATTAACACTGATATTTTTAAAGTTAAAGCAACCTTATAATATTGGATTAAACTCTTCTTGGACATGGTGTCTTATCTATCATCTTTAGATATCGCTGGATTTGATTTGCAAATATTTTAAGTATGCATCTATATGTTCACAAAGGATATTGCTCTATAACTTCTTTTTTAAATATCTTTGTCAGATTTTAGTGTTAAGGCTGTGCTAAACTCAGTTATAAATTGTTCCTTTCTCTGAAAGAGTTGTGTAAGATTGATGTTTTCTTCTTTAAAGTTTGAGAGAATTCACCAGTGAAACCATTTTGGTCTTGGGGTTTTCTTAGTAAAAATATTTTTTTGATTATGTTGTTCATTACTTGGTATAGGGCTATTTATAATTTTTATTAGATCTTGTGTTAATTTTTGTAAGTTACCACTTTCATGGAATTTGTTCATCCATATTGCTGAATTTGTTGGCATGAGCTTATATCTTTTTTCTCTTATTGTCTACTAGGGGCCCAGTGCACAAAAATTTGTGCACTCGGGAGGGGGGAGGGGTCCCTTAGCCTGGCCTATGCCCTCTCACAGTCTGGGACCCCTCAGGGGATGTCCACCTGCTGGCATGCCTGGCCAGCCTGGGTGAGGGGCTGATGGCTGTTTGTAGGCTGGCCAAGCCCCCAGTGGGGCCCCTCACCCCATGGGGGTCATGGGGTGTGGCCAGCCTGGGTGAGGGGCTGAGGGCCATTTTCAGGCTGCCCACAGTACCTTCAGGGTTCGGGTCCCTACTGGGGTGCCTAGGCAGCTTGGGTGAGGCACTGAGGGCTGTTTTCAGGCTGCCCACAGCTTCCATTGACCCAACGTCCCAGTGAGGCTGGCTAGAATCAGGTTTCCGGGGTTTATTTATCTTCTATAATTGAAACTTTGTTACCTTGAGCAGAAGCCTAGGCAGGCAATGGAAGCCTCTTGTTTGCTTCAGCTCCGTGGCTTCTATAATTGAAACATTGTTGCTTGAGCAGAGGCCCTCCAGCCTAGTCAGGCAGTTGCAACGGAAGCGTCTTGTTTACCTTAGCTCCGTGGCTGCTGGCCTCCATCTTGGCTGGGTTAATTTGCATACAACCATTCTGATTGGCTGGGAAGCGTGGCTTGGCTGGTGGAAGTGTCTTGGAGTGGTGGTCAATTTGCATATCACTCTTTTATTAGATTAGATAATACCTGAAGTGATTATTTCTCTTTCATTTCTAATAGTGATAATTTGTGTTTTCTTTTTCCCCTCTTGATTAGTGTAGCTAGAGTTTGGTCACATTTGTTGGTCTTGAAAGAACCTATTTATGTATTTGTTAATATTTTCTATGATTTTTCTTATTTTTTCTCTACCTTCCTCTGACTTTGGATTTACTTTATACTTTTCCAGCTTCTTAAGGTAGAATTATCATTGCTTTTAGTCCTCTTTTTATTTGTAATACTAGAGGCGTGGTGCACAAAATTTGTGCACTCGGGGTGGGGGGTGTCCCTCAGCCTGGATTGCAGAAGGGCGCAGGCCAGGCTGAGGGAATCCCGCCAGTGCACAAAGGGGGCCAGGGAGGAACACAGGAGGTTGGCCAGCTGGGGACGAATGTTGGGAGGACTCCAGGGTGTGTCTGGCCCATCTCGCTCAGTCCTGATCAGTTAGACCCCAGCAGCAAGCTAACTGGTCAGAGCATCTGCCCCCTGGTGGTCAGTGCACGTCATAGCAAGCAGTTGAGCAGCCTTCGCATATCATTACCCTTTGATTGGTTGAATGGCATACCAGACACTTAGCATACTAGGCTTTCATTATATCAGACTAGTGGCCCGGTGAATGAAATTTGTGCACTTGGGAGGGGGTTCCTCAGCCCAGCCTGCCCCCTCTCACATATTGGGAGCCCTCAGGGGGTGTCCTACTGATGGTTTAGACCTGCTCCCTGCTTCTCATGAGGAGCGGGCCTAAGCCGCAGGCTGGCTTCCCTTTGTGGGAGGCGACCAGGCTAATTGGGGGAAGCCACCAGCCCCATCACTCCGCTGCTACAGCGATTGCCAGTCACCTCAGCCACCAAGGTGTTTTCATTAACACAAACTTCAGTCCCTTCACCATGAAAAAATGACAACTTTCTTAAGGCATTTTCAAGGTGTCTTTCATAGGATATGACATTTCTTTCTTTCTTTCTTTATCCTCACTTGAGGATATATTTCCATTGATTTTTAGAGAATGTAGAAGAGAAGGGAAAGACACAGAGAAACATCAAAGTGAGAAGAACACTTCGATTGGTTGCCTCTTGCATGAGCCCTGACCTGGGCCCCAGCCAGGGAGGAGCCTACAACCTAGGTTCATGCCCTTGGTCAGAATTGAACCCAGACCCTTCAGTCAGCAGGCTGAGGCATTATGCACTGAGCCAAACCAGCTAGGGCAGGATATGACATTTCTTAGCCCTCCAGCAGTGGACCTTCATTTTTTTTCTCCCGGAGTGTGGTGGAAAAACCCTAGATCGCCTTTTTGGATTCTCATTACCCAAGTTACTAAGAATATTACCAAAGGCATACAGGGAGCTTAGCCAATGAGCGATAAGAAAAGGTGTTTCCTCCACAGTTCACTCTGATCACAGGCTCCACCCCTGCCTCTCCAATCCCAGCTCCAACCCTGCCCATGCCTGTAACCTATGGCCTAGGATGCAGGCCTGGGCAGAAGACCCTCTAACCCCCGCGATGGCTGGCTCCAGCCCTTCCCAGGCTGGGGCTCTCTGCCCAAGGCTGCAGGCCTGGGCAGAAGACCCCCCCACCCCTGCAATGGCTGCCCCGCCCCTTCCCAGGTTCCTGGGATTGATGGCTCTGCCCCTCCGCCCTCCTTGCCTCCCCCACCACCTGCCTGGCTAACAGGCCTGGCTACTTCAGTTGCGGGGCTGAGGTGACTGGGGGTCGCCATCTTAGTTTAGTTAATTTGCATATTTGCTCCTGATTGGTTAATGGGCATGGCTTGTGGGTGTAATGGAGTGAGGGTCAATTTGCTTATTACTCTTTTATTGGAGTAGATACTCTTTTATTAGAGTAGATAAGCATTTAAAGCTGTACTTCTGACATTGTTTTATTTTCATTATTTGATTTGAAATGTATTCTGATTTTCCTTCTGACTTTTTTTGTTAGATGTAGTTTAATTTTCAAATATAGGGTAGGGCAAATTAATTATTGTATTCAGAAGTGGTTACAACTGTAATTCCACTTTTGCCCCACTCTGTTATTTGATGGTTTCCTAGGAACCTGATTACTTTTTAAAATATGTTTTTATTGATTTCTGAGTGGGAGAGGGAAAGGGAGAGATAGAAACACCAATGATGAGAGAAAATCATTGATTGGCTGCCTCCTTCACACCTCCTCCTGGGGACCAAGCCCACTACCCGGGTATGTGCCCTGACTAGGAATCAAACTGTGACCTCCTGATTCATAGGTCAGAGCTCAACCACTGAGCAACATCAGCTGGGCCTGATTATTGGTTTCTAATTTAATTCCAGAGAACATACTCTGTGTGATTTTCTTTCTTTTAAATTTATTTAGGTTTGTTTTCTTTAAAACTTACATAGATGTGCGTTGTAGTCCAGCATAATATCTTGCTGAATGTCCTATGTGCACTAGAAAATAATGTGTATTCTGCAATTGTAAGGTGTAATGTTTTCTGTTAGTTTTCCCAGCAGTTGCTGAAAGTTGTTAAAATCTTTAAATACCTTTTGTGGAAATTGCAAACTTTCCTATCTTCCCTTTAAGTGTCCAGTTTTTGTTTATATATTTTGAAGCTCTGATATTGGCAACTCAAACATTTAAGACTTAAATTCCTGATGAACTTTTCTCCCACTCCCTCCCCTATTCCGAAGGGAGTATTGCAATATACTCAAAAAATTCTGAGAAAAATAATTTTGAAACCCAGACTTTCATGTATAACAAACTATTAATTAGGGTGGTTTTAAATAATTTGGAATTTTCTTTTTAAGTTGAGGTATCTCCATGGAAAGCCTGCTGCTTAATTGGGAGATGGCTATTTTTATGACAATTGTTCTGTTTCAATTTTCTGTCTTTTGCATTGAGTTACTCTCTGGAGTTTTCAAATTTATTTGTACAGAATTTAGCAAAGTAGTCTCATTTTAATTTCTTCCATGATTATTTCTCACTTATTTATTTGAGCTTTTTTAATTAGAGTTATTTACAGATATGTCTCAATAAATAGCTTTTGACTTTTCAGTCCTATTTTTGTTTCATTAGTTCTGTTTTGTCCTATAATTCACCTTTGTTTTCTAACTTTGACTCATGATTACTTAGTTCATTTTTTTTCTTGTAATTCTTATTGAACCACTAAGGTTATAAATTATCCTGTTAACACCTCATGAGATGTCTTATGGGTTCTGAACAGTAGTGTTTTCATCATTATTACTTTTTAGATATTTTGGTGAGTTAAAAAATTTTTAGGCGTGAAACTCCTTTATTTTTTTACATTAATTTTTAGTGTTAGAACGTTGTGATCGGAAAATACTTTTAGTACTCCTGTCTTTTGTAATTTATTACTGGTTTCTTTGTTTTTAATCTAAAATGGCTGATTTCATGAGTTATAGAGATTTGGAAAAAGGTGAACACTCTCGTTTTTGAGACAGTTTTGACTTATCACTCAAATCTACCTTATATTGTGGTCTTCCTCTTCTTGGCTTTGTCCACTAGCTCTGTTAGGAACAGAGAAGTCTCCCTCTACGAGTGGTCTATCCTAGTTTCATATTTCTTTTTTTTTTTTTTAAATATATTTTATTGATTTTTTTACAGAGAGGAAGGGAGAGGGATAGAGAGTTAGAAACATCAATGAGAAACATCGATCAGCTGCCTCTTGCACACCTCCTACTGGGGATGTGCCTGCAACCAAGGTACATGCTCTTGACCGGAATCGAACCTGGGACCCTTGAGTCCGTAGGCCGAAGCTCTATCCATTGAGCCAAACCAGTCAGGGCTAGTTTCATATTTCTGCTTCATAAATGTTGCTGTTATTTTATTTTATGCACAGATACTCCTTATGTGTCTCATTATGATGTCTAGCCTTTAGCTTTATAAAACTCCCTCCCCCTTTTAATGTTTTTTACCTAAATTCTAATTATCTGATGTTAAGATTGTGAACCAAACTTATTTGCATTTGTCTAGTAAAAGTTTGACCACACTTTCATTTCCAACATTTTGGAATCACTTTGTTTCAGGTATGTCTCTTGCATAGAGTTGTGTTTTGATTTGTGATCCCATATGAAATTCTTTTAAATAGGCAAGTTAAACACATTTACACTTATTGATATGTATGACATGTTTGGTCTTAATTCTGGCATTCTGTTTTGCTGAGAAATTTTTCTGTTTGGCCTGTATCATTTTGTGTAATACTTTGATAGCTAGGAAGGTTTGTATTTTTCTTCGTACTGTTACAGTTTTGTTAACTTTGCCCTCTTCCTCTGAGCAGTATTTATTAGTTTCCTACAATGAGGAAGAATATTAGCATGCTGCTTCCACCTCTTTCCTTTTCTTATACCATGTAATACTTGCTAATGTATTTTTCTCTAGTATTTGCTTTTGACTTATCAGTGGGTGGTGTTTCCTGATTGTAATTGGGGGAATTCATGAATTCTCCCATCTTCTGTTAGCTGTATCCCTCCTGCCTTGTCAGGGCATGCATTCTCCCCTAGCACTGAACTTCTTTCTGTTTTGTTTCAGTTTCATATTAAATATATTTAATGTGTGCCATCCCTTCTTGGCTGTGGTTTCTTTAGACTCTTCTTGGCGAGTTCCTTGGTGAGTCCCATAGTAGTTTCCTTGAGAGGCTCCTGGGAATGTTTTCCCTAATTTCTTCTATGTTCAAAGCTGTTTGTACCTTTTGTACTTGAAGGATGGCTTGGCTAGATTAGAAAATTCTTGGTTCACAAATTTTCTGTATATGGTAGTTACTGTTACATTCTTTCTGGGCACTCAGTATTGCTACGGAAAATCTGGGACCAGGTTTTGATCTGGCCACCCAAGGAGCCTTTATCTTTCAAGTGTGTTACTTACACTAGGATATTATCTGATTGTTGATCATTCTCATCCTGTTTGCCCTGGTACCTAGTGTGCCCTTTGAATTATAATAGGTTTATCTTTCATTTTAGAAAAGTTGTCTTAAATTTGATCTGAACTTTGTTCTATTGGTTTTCTGCTTCAAAGATTACTCTTTGCTTGTTATCTAGAGCTACATTTTTTCTCTCTAGTCTTTTTGAACTCACTATTTCCATTTCATTTTGTTGGATCCTTAGTTTTTCCTCATATGCTTCTCCCTTGTCCTGCTCCTCATTTCGTCTTCACTTCTATGAGAGTTTTATTGTATTTATTTTTCTTGAGTGTTGACTACTCATATTTTATCTCCCCCTTGTCTCATTCTCTCTTTACTGAGTCCTATTCTGCTTAGTGATTTAATTATCCTTATTAGGGGTGATTGAATTAAAATTTAAATATTCATGTCAATATTTGCTCGGAATTTTCATGTATTCTTTGACTGTTGTCCTGATGTGTGTTGTGTTCATCAGGTAAGTTTAAGTGTTCTTTTCCTGTTTTAATTTAAAAATTAAGTATCTGAATTGATGCTAAAAAAAAAATATTACCCATCATAAAAGGAGTTATATTGCCCTTTTCTCTCTATCTGTGGGAAAGTCCTTTGGGGGTATGTGTTTAAAGGGTTGTTGGGGACAGGGCAGCCTTCCATACTTAATTGCAATACTCTCTGCTTCACTGTTTCCACAGACATTCTGCTTCCTGCTAAAATGGCCTTTCTGTTAGCCATGCCCTCTCTGCTTCTCTGAACCAAACCGTGTCCAGGAGGTCGTCTGCTGCCAGGCCTGCTGCCCCTCTGCCCACTTCCTTTGCTACATCAAAGGGGCATATCTTTTGCACTTCAGGGTGAGCCCTCAGCTTCAGAGTGCACATAGTTGTTGAGTTTCCTGACATGTGCTGCCCAGGGCTATCTGCTATTCTCCCTCATTGCAGTCCTTTCTTTCCCCATCTTCTCCCTAGTAAGGTCTCTGCTGTATCTTCAGTCAGCTTTCGATTTCACGGTTCTTGTAATATGCAAGGATACAGGTTGTCACGTCAGGGTGAGCTCATACTCATAAAATGTGTACTTTGCTGGCATTTTCTGTGATCTCTTGCCATTGGGCCTTTCTCACTATTTGCTTCCCCCTCTCATTATAGATTTATGGGCTGATATTAGCTAATATTTGTAGCCCTTGTACAGTGTGAGTTGTTTTGCTGAAAGTGCAGCTCTCCCCTACCTTGTTTGTTTTGTATGATATCCAGGATGAGGAAGTTGGTGTTCCTTGGAGCATATTTATATTGGAGGTGTGATATAATCTTGAGTGTAGACTTTTAGGGGAAATAGGGATGGAAGCTGAGGACAGCTGTTATGAAGCTATTACAGCTATTCTGGTGTGGTAATGATGGACTTCTTCACAGTGGTAACCTGGAAATGGTCAGTAGCAGTTAAATTCTGTTGGAAGGAAACCTGATTGAGGATTTGCTAATGGATTGGTGAAATGAAGGAGGGGGAAGTCATTTGCAACTGTGCATATTTGTTTTTCAAGTGCTTCTCTCTATTGGGGAGTCATTGCAGACTGCAAGTGGGCAGAACCTGCTCACAGGAAGACTCCCCTGCAGTGCTTGCCATATTGCCCTTAATCAGGTGGAGTCCTTTGGTTCATTTAAATTCTGGACGGAACGACTTGTTCTTTGTTCTAGGTTTGCTGTGGAGGTCTCAAGTGCCTGCAGGCTCAGTTCTGCATCTCTTCCTGGTCCCAGCAGCCAACTCAGGGGTCCTCCAGATGCACATCCTCCATTCTGCTTAGAGGCTGGGTCTTGGGCCCTGGTAGAATTAATGCTGTATCTGTTCCATGTAAAAAGGGAACATCTGCTCTTGCTTGCTAAACTGAGGATCCTTGGCCAAATAGAACAGCCTCCAAATTGGGTAGAACCTCTCAATATGTATTCTTTCTACTTAGGTTAAATCATTATTAATATGATCCCATTTGCTTTCCCTCTTCCAGAAACAAACATTTCTACTGTTTTCAGTGCTGCCATGGTTATGCTTTTTTTTTTTTTTTTTTAATTTTAGTCAATTTGGTGGGATAGTGGTAGAGGACAGGCAAACTCCTTTGCTTACTGTCTGCCATCTTGATCTGGTTGTTTGCATAGCTCCTTAAGAATTAAGTGAGGAGAATATGAAAGAAAAAATTTTGGAGGATAAGATTTTTTTATATTCAGAGATTAGAAACTGAATTGGCTAATATGTAATATACTAGAGGCCTGGTGCACGGGTTTGTGCACTGTAGAGTCCCTCAGCCTGGCCTGTGGGGATCGGGCTGAAACAGGCTCTCTGACATCCCCCCAAGGGGTCCTGGATTGCGAGAGGGCACAGTCCAGGCCAAGGGACCCCACTGGTGCACGATTGGGGCCGGGGAGGGACTGCGGGAGTACTCCAGGGCATGTTGGGCCCATCTAGCCCAGTCCCAATTGAAGCTGGTCTGCCAGGGAGGGACTGCGGGAGGTTAGCCAGCCGGGGAGGGACCGCAGGGAGAATTCCAGGGCATGTTTCACCCAGTCTCGATCTGCCGGACCCCAGCAGCAAGCTAACTTACTGGTCAGAGTGTATGCCCTCTGGTGGTCAGTGTGTGTCTTAGCAACTGGTAGAATGCTCAGACCCTTAGCATATCAGACTTTTGTTAAATAGGATGCTGCTCATTTGGGGCCTTAGTATTTCTGGCTTACTCTACTTTTCACAGCTGCTCAGTGGATGGCATATACCTAACTATACGGCATTTAGTATTTTTTTAGGATTCCCTCAGAGAGTAGAATCTGAAATATAATTAAAAATCATCTAGTTTATATCCATGGACAGTCTTACATCATCCATATTAAATTTAAGAGAGGATGTAGAAGACTACTTTGGGGAGATACTATGAACACTTAAGAATGCAAACATATTTTAAGTGCAGAGTTAGTAGAAGTAGCAAAATTGCATATATTGAAACATTTCCCTTTGTATTAAATTCCTTCAAAGTAATTTCCTTACTAGGTTCTGATATCAAGTGCTATGGGTATTAATTGCAAAGTTAAACCTTGCTACTACTTATGACGGATTTATGTACTAAATTGGGAAGATACTTCAGGATGTCACTGTGGATTGGGTGACTGATATTTAATGTTTCATTAATATTTAATATTAATACGTTGAGGCAGGAATTAGGAGAAAAGCTTAAAGCAGCCCCCCTTTGTTCATGGGGGAGTTGAGGCGGCAAGTGTAGTGTTCATTTTTCTATGTAGTTCAGGCTTATAAATTTGAATATCTTTCTCATTTTAACGTAGCCCAAGGTTAAACCCCTTCCAGGATTATCTATCCTGGCAAGTTATCCAGAGAGTTGTCTTTTTTCACAATGAATGTTATTTCCATAAAAACTAGAATTCGAAACCAACAATCTATTATTTGAGATGTCTGTCCAGGGACAACACCCCCAGACTTGATGATTCAGGAGGACACATGGGACTCAGAATGTAGTTGTACTGAGGACCAAGATTTATTCCAGTGAAAGGATGCTAAGATCAGCAGAGGGAAAGGCTCATGGGGCAAAATTCAGAGGGAACCAGGAGAAAGATCCCAAGTGTCTCTCTATGAAATCATACAGCACCAGCTAATTCCTCAACAAGTGTGAGGTGCTGCCTACCAGGGGGCCGCCTAGTTCACACCCAAATTCTAGCCTTCCAGAAGGAAATAAGACGTTTCGTATAAATCACAGTTGTTTATACAAATAGTTTCGGCATGATGAGCCAGTCTTACCAGGGAATGTTGGGAACACTCCTGAAAATCCAACTTTCCAGGTGCTGCCAGGGGCCAACCTTTCTAAGAATACTCCTTTCTGCATGACATTAAGTATCCAAATAAATGCCTGTTTTTAAAAATATTTTAAATCTGAAAGAAAGGATATAATATGGATTATCAGACTTCCCATACTAGGTCTGTATGTGGGTTTCTATTTTGATTGATACTTAAACTATTACAACCTGATTTTTTTTTTTATGTTGAAATCTGTGGGTGACTTAGTGATTCTGATTGCTGAAGGTTCCTCTTGCTCCCTTTCTAAGCCTCTAATTCTTCTGTACTGTGGACCTAGTAGCTGACCAAGCAGATTTTTTTTGCCACTGTCTTGTTTTCCTGTGTAACAATCACTTTAATCTTACTGATGGTAAGATTGCTTTGTTTAAAGTTCTGATGTTAAAATATCTACAAGGCTAAAAGGTAGGGGATAAGATAATGTGGGAGGGAAAGTATACAAACAGCTGTGAATTTTATTGACTGGGGTAATAAGCTACTAAATTCTTCCTTAATTATGTCTTTTGTAAGTTTGTGAACGAAATTACTAAGGTTACCACTTCTTAGGTTCTTAGTAATGGCAACAGAGTGAAGGGATTAGGGGGGATGGTGACTTCAATGTCAATTTTTCAGGATAAGTAAAGGTTTTATAAATTGTAATTCCTCTTAACAGCATTATCTTAAACATATTTTGACAGCTATTCAGGATTATGAAACTGCTCAGGAACACAATGAAAATGACCAGCAGATTCGGGAAGGTCTAGAGAAAGCACAAAGACTATTGAAACAGTCACAGAAAAGAGATTATTATAAAATCTTGGGAGTAAAAAGGTGAATTATTAATTTAAAATTTGTGTTTTTATTTTTATTCAACTGTTTTAAAGCTAATCGTTATTCCTCTTTCTCAGATTCCTTTCCTTTCCTAATAGCCTAACATCATACAACTATTTTGAATATATTACAGTTTTCTTTGATGATGGAGACTAGTAATGCAGTAATGGAGAATTAGTAGTTGGTGACAAAGATATGACACTGTAGCATGAACAGATCCTAGGCCTAGATTTCCTTTTAAAAAAATATATATTTTTTTATTTGATTTAAGAGAGGAAGAAAGAGAGGGAGGAGAGATAGAAATATCAATGAGGAGAGAATCATTTATCAGCTGCCTCTTTGCATGCCCCACACTGGGATCAAGCCTGCAATTTGGGCATATGCCCTGACCAGGAATCAAACTGTGACCTCTGGTTCATAGGTTGATGCTAAACCACAGGGCCAGGCTAGGCTAGGCTAGCACTGGCTAGGCTAGTCCTATATTTCTTAAAGATAATGAGTTAGGAGTGAGATTTTTTTTTTTTTTTTGGTGAGAATAGGAGGGAGAGAAGGCATGGGGAAAAGAAAACGTATTTAGGCCTATAAATAAAGTGGCATTTTAAGAATCAACTTGTAGGTACTAAGATATTTAATTTATTCAATATGTACTTTTGAATAAGACAACCTTGAACAAACATCATTCTTTTAGGTAACTGTTCTTATTAAGTAAACTGATCCAGGAGTGTTGGGTACTTTCTAACTAATGATTATTAATAAATTTTAATACCCCTCAGAAATGCCAAAAAGCAAGAAATCATTAAAGCATACCGAAAATTAGCAATGCAGTGGCACCCAGATAACTTCCAGAATGAAGAAGAAAAGAAAAAAGCTGAGAAAAAATTCATTGACATTGCAGCTGCTAAAGAAGTCCTCTCTGATCCAGGTAGCACTTGCCTCTAACATCTTCTATTCTCTTGAAATGGCTCATTTGGTGACTTGGCCTCCATCTTCCATTGCCTGTCATAGAGGTGGTGTCAGAATGGATGGGAGGCAGCTCTGGGCTCACTTCAAGGGCTGGTGACCTGTGTGGGCTTGCAGTTTCAGAAGTCCAGTTTCAGGCCTACCCCGTCAGACTCAGGGACACACATATTCTCGGTGCAGTAGAATGAAAAAGCCTGAATCCGACATTCCTGGTGTTTTTTTTCACCTGTGATATGAAAGCACAACATTGAGGAGGACCTCTTAGGTTTCACCCAGTTTCATAGCCCAGGGATGAATTCTTCATACCAAACTGACAGGAGCTCAATATGGAAACCAGGCTGGGCTGTGCAGTGGTAGGGGAGAAGCTGCCTGCCACTCTGTGCTCCCCAGGAATCTTGTCCTAAATCAGATGTTCATTTGATTTACTGGCTGCTATAAGTATTCTTAACACACACTAAAATGGCCTGGGAAATAAGAGTGAAAGAGCTAAGAATTTAGGTATTTTTGAACAACACTGACATTTCCAGGGGGAACATAATGTTAAGCTAGTATCTACTGATTCTTGTGCCTTTCCATGTCAGTGGGAGCAGAAGCTATGGCTTGAGCTAGACAAATTAAGGAAAAAATAGAAGGAAATCAAGTTGTATGCCCATTTGACAAATCTTTCTTGAACACCTCACTTACACTATGTACCTGAAGTGAAACAATTTTTTGTTCTGACGTAATTTATCATCAAGCCAAGGAGACAGAGTGTACTTAGTGAGTGCAGTGGGCTGCATACTGTGGTGGTTCTGTTCTGCAGAGGAGGGTCTACCACCTCCCTGGAGTGGTTCTGTCCCCTGGCCTGCACAGTGCACAGGTGGGGGACTCCGCAGCTAAGCTCCACAGGAGCTGGGGCTGGCAGTCACAGAGGTGCCCATGGAGAAAAAAACTGCATTTTTAATTACTATGAGTTCTTTTTTTTCTTAGCCCCCATTCTTATTTTAAGGATGAAATGGCTTTTTCTAATCTCTAAAGATGAGCTTGCTCTCCTGCCACCTGCAGTGTTCCTTCTTCCCATTTGCCTGCACTGGTCTCTGGCTCATCAGGGATTTTCCTCGGGACTGACAGGCACAGCCGTGGAGGTGGAGGTGGCCTCGTTGCCCTCATGTCTGAGGAAATTCGTGTTTATGTAATAGTGAGGCTTCGACAACTTGTGCCAGGCTGATTCCTTGTTGGGCTCAGGATGGTGACAGGGCTGTTTTGGAGGCCGCTTTCTCTGCAGTTACTCATTTTTTCCAGAGAAGCATTTCCTTGGGTGGCTTCTTGCAAGGAGAGTTAGGGGGCCTGATTTTCAGTGATACCATTTTCAACCCTGGCCCTCACCCCATTCTCTGTGACTGGTGTTTCTCTTGTCTGTTTTCCTGAGACCAAACCTCTGATCTAGGAGAGCCTATTTTTGAGTGTCAGGCATACCTGTTGTAATAACTGAAAAGTAAGTAGTCCCTCAGTCCACCCCCTCCTCCACATCTCAGTCCATACCTGAGTCTTACTTTGCTGGTTTCTTTTCTAGAAATGAGGAAGAAGTTTGATGATGGAGAAGACCCCCTGGATGCAGAGAGCCAACAAGGAGGTGGTGGCAACCCTTTCCATAGAAGCTGGAACTCATGGCAAGGGTTCAATCCCTTCAGCTCAGGCGGACCTTTTAGATTTAAGTTCCACTTCAATTAAACCAGCTGTTGTTTTTTTCTCTTATTCCTTAATTTTTTTAAGATTAAAAACAAACCTTGTTCCAGGATCCTAAAGAAAAAAAAAATTCAAGTATTTTAGTTTGTCCATGACCAAAGAGTTGTTTTAATAAGAAAAATCTGTTCTTCTCCATTTTAGACTTGAGGTGGATGGGTTTGTTACGGCCGGGAGCTGAGGAATGTCTGGGGGAAGTGGTCTGAGGCAGGCTCACCTGGTCTGTGTTTTTCTATGCTGCAGCATGTAGAAATGATTTTCTTCACAGCCTTGCATAGTATGTCAGTGCCTATGTGTATAAGAAGGAGCTGTACATAACCTTCATGAGAATGGGTTATATTTCAGTATTCTTAAAGAGAATATTAACATTTTGAGCTATTTGTTCTTAGGGACAATTTTGGTCAATACAGTCACTTGCAAATATTGTTAAATTACAGAGCCTCCTTTAATCCGCATGCATTTCCATCTCCCCACCAGCATGAACATGGCTGACACGGGGGGAGGAAGGGACTAGAGCTCATGAATTAGAGAACTTGCTACCCAGTGGGAGTCAATGCCAGGTTTAGACTTTGGATTGATGGTAAGCATATACTTTGTATTTTGTTGTTGAGTATCTCTGCAAGAGAATACTAAAAACCAATGAAATAGAATTGTAAAACATGTGGGCCTTTTGTTTAACATGAAACATAACATACTAACTTAAAAGTTATGCATAAAATAGGTTCAGATAAGATAGCAAGGTTTTATGTAAAATAAATTTGCTGAGATGAAGAGTGAACTACTTCAACAACTGAAATTGAGAGTTAAACCGTTTCCTATAAAAGGGTTATCTTAAAGAGATGTAAAGGTGCTCGGTTAACATCAGCAGAATGCCCTCTTTCCCACCTTTAATACATACAGTGGGGCAGGTTCTCTTCCCTCCTGGCCGACCTGCTTGTACTGTAGTAACGCCCACATGGAGCCTGTTTCAAGTGGGCATGAAACAGCAGATCCGCCCCTTTGCCAGACATGGATGCCTCTACATGTTCTGCCTGGAAAAAAAATACAGGCTTACAAATGTAGTCAGCTGCGGCTCTATTTCCACTATCAAGATGGCATCTCTTCGTAGGGTTCCTTCTTCTTACCTTTGAAGAAGTGAACTATTCAATCTTTGTTTATTTGATATTTTTTCCCTAAAAAAATAAGTGTTACTTTAATCAAGAATACAAGAATATTAAATATTTATGGAACTATTGATACTGCATTTAAAATTTAAGAGAATTACTTTAGATAAGAATTAGTACCTTTACTCTGTAAAGCTTTTTCTCTTTGCCTCAAAGCATGTTGAAGCGTTTTAAGCAATAGGAGTCTGATATTGTTTTTATAAAATCAAGCATTTTAATTTTAGTTCTAGAAGGCATCCTGACCAGTAATATCCACAACAGCCAAGCACAAATCATTTTCTTTACTAGGAGACAAAAATCACATAGTTGAGTTGGGTAAAACACGTGCTTTTTGCATCTATTTTGAAGTCTATTTCTTACCAATAAACCTAACAATGCATTTTGAAAACTAGTGAACATCTTGCAGCTTTCATTTTGTTTAATGTCTCAAAATCAAGCTAATGTGAAAATAATTCCCAAAGGATATTCCTTGTTTATTTAATTTCAGTAATTGCATTACTTAATTATATCAGAAATTTTTTTCAGTCTAGTTTTAGCAATGGCCTCTACTTACTTTCAAGAAGCGGATTTTCATACACAATGAGAACAAAGGAAATATCAAATTATTTGCCCTTCTATTCAGAGGGGAGGATGAAAAGTCAGGAGGGTTGAGAGCTGGGCCACATGGGGGATGCATCTGGAACATAGGTTACCTCGCTGCCTGCCAATTGCTGCCCAGAGAGTTGTTTACATTATTTTTTCTCCACTTGTAATAACCATCGTACTGAAATGTGCAGAGTTACTTGCCTGTTTTCAGTGAAGAGTAAAGTCTATGATGCCAAGTGCCAACACCACAGAGAGAAATTCTTTGGAATTTGTTTTGCTGATTAATGAAGAAAACAATGACCTTTACATTCCAGCCTGGACGGGCATGTGCAGTCTCCTGGTAGCCACCTGAAGGGAAGGACGGTCACTTGATGTTTCCTTATGTGACTGAGGAAAACGTGGGTGTATAGAGGACAGTGGGTCCCCTTCAGGCCCCTTGCCGGCCTGAAGATCGCTGTGCAGTGGAAGGCAATGACTGAGGAAGCACTTGACTGGTTTGGGGGCTACTTGCACTTACCACTCTCTAGTCTCGTGGGAGACTGCAGTGTTCAGTAACCTTCAAGGCTCTTTCTGGGAAAGTGAAAGCAGAGGGGCCCGTCACCTCACCTGTATTATATTTCCCTCTTAATGCCCCCTTTTGGAGAGCTCCACAAGTGAAGTATTTCTGGTCTGTACATTGTGGGTCTTTTCCACAGCAGCAAGTATTAAACACATCAGTCTATAAATGTGAAAAAGTTCTGAAAAGAGAATAAATTAATTTATTGCCCACTTCTGAAAGTTCATGCTTTCTTACTGGATAAATGAATACTTGAGAACAACTTCAGTAGTTTACTGATGTGAATTGGATATAACTACTAATTTTAAAATGAAATGTCTTTCTCTTTAATCAGTATTAAAAGTTTATTCTAAATATCAATATGGAAACAGAACTTTTTTGACACTTTGATAATGGAATGCAAACAATCCACTAAATTTTAAAGAGAAAAATACTGATAACGGAGTAGGAAAAAAGTGAATAGAATCACAATTTAAAATTGGCACCATTTTCTATTCATGGTGGAAAAATGAAAGATTCACCTTTAAAGGCATGAAGTTAGTCAAAAACTGTGAGGTTTACCATGAAAAAAAATGCATGAGATGCCTAAGTTAAAAATGGTTCCTCAGGTATTTGTTAGAGCCTTTAAGGTGTAGGGCACTGGTGACAGGCCTTGCAAAGATTTTTTTGTTGAGTGAATAAACATCAATGGTATAACCTAGAGAGATTCATGCAACTTTGTTGAATGTAATTTACTTTTCCGTATTTATAAAGGAAGGAAGAAAGGAGGCAAATGCTAACCTGTCAATGCATAATATCCTTATTCTAAATCAGATAATTCCTTTTGAAGTAGCAGAGTTTATTCTGTAATTGCAAATTATGTTACTAGGTGAGGATACTTTTTTTTTTATGAATGATCTCATTTGTTGTATGATTTAAGAGTAAAATTAGCCACTGCGTGGCTTGTGTATAGTTGACAGGTTTTGTTGCAATCATCTGTGATTGAACCTCTTACCTGCAGTGGAAAGCAGAATGCAGAGTGTAAAAACTGGAGATGTTGGGGAGTTAAGATAGTACTCCTGTACGACTGTATAGTTGGTTTTGAATGAGAAGACTAAGTAACTTAATCCATCTCAGTTTAGTGTTTTAATAAAAAAGAAACTGAAAATTGAAATGGGTCTCAGACATGTCTACACATATGGGTACTATTTTTATGCCCTTGTATTTTCACATTTAATAAAAATATTTATGGTCAAAATCAGTACATTTTTGCTTTTGATTAATTTTTAGTCTTTTGGAGAAGTTTTCCCACTTTATTTCACACATAATCAGTCATTACAAGGGCTCCTGTACACAAGTTAAGGAAGATCAGAGCACCAAATGCAGAAATGGCTAAAATCTCTCATTTTCCAAAAGTCTGAGGGACAGTGAGGCGTTCAAGTAGATGATTCTTCAACTTCAATAAAATTAAAATCTCTTAAATTGGCTTTGTTTGAAGACTTCCCCTTTTATACTATAACTAGAGGCCCGATGTACAAAATTCGTGCAAGAGTAGGCCTTCCTTCCCCCGGCTGCCGGCACTGGCTTCCCTCACAGCCACGGTTTCATCCAGTCTAATTAGCATATTACTCTTTTATTATAAACTAGGGGCCCGGTGCACAAAAATTTGTGCACTCAGAGGAGGGGGGTCCCTCAGCCCGGCCTGTGCCCTCTTGCAGTCTGGGACCCCTCAGGGAATGTCCACCTGCTGGTGTGCCTGGCCAGCCTGGGTGAGGGGCTGATGGCGGTTTGCAGGCTGGCCAAGCCCCCCAGTGGGGACCCTTACCCCATGGGAGATGGCCAGCCTGGGTGAGGGGCTGAGAGCCGTTTTCAGGCTGCTCACAGCCCCTTCAGGGTTTGAGTTCCTACTGCAGTGCCTGGGCAGCCTGAGTGAGGGGTTGATGGCTGTTTGCAGGCTGGCCACAGCTCCCATTGACTCAATGTTCCAGCAAGGCTGGCTGGAATCAGGTTTCTGGGGTTTATCTTATATAATTGAAACTTTGTTGCCTTGAGCGGAAGCCTAGGCAGGCAACGAAGCCTCCTGTTTGCTTCAGCTCTGTGGCTTCTATAATTGAAACTTTGTTGCCTTGAGCAGAGGCCCAGCTGGTCTAGGCAGGCAGTTTCCTCCATTGCTGGTGCAACGGAAGCCTCCTGTTTGCTCTAGCTCCGTGGCTGTTGGCCACCATCTTGGCTGGGTTAATTTGCATACAGCTGCTCTGATTGGCTGGTGGGCATGGCTTGACAGGTGGGATGGCTTAGGTGTAATGGAATGAGAGTCAATTTGTATATTACTCTTTTATTAGATTAGATTTGTACATTTCTGTTAAAGTCTTTAAAAGGGTGGTAGGGGACTATTCAAATTTCTAACAAAAGAAGCTTTCTTCTCTATATTCTGCATATCCTAAAACTAAAGGACAGGTAGAATGCTTATATAGACCTTTCCCAGAAAACTCAAAGTCTGCAAATTCTTAAATCATGTCTTTGTTATATGTGAACAATTGCCCTTAGCCTAAAGACAATAAGGGCTTACAGGAGAACAAAGAGGAAGCTCCCTATAGAATATTTATAAATCTAGATTTTCAGATATAAGGCATCAGCCACGTGGAAATGAGATATGTAAATTTAGCCACTCAAATATGAAGCTGGGAAAGGAGTGATCAAGACTTTATATTCTGCAATTTCAGTTTCTCTGTGAAATAGAGAATATAGCAAATTGGACATGATAGTAATAAGCATGGGAATCAGGTGTCTGCCTAGCTCATCCTTCTTTCAGCAGGATTCTTACAAAAGTAGAAAACAGGCTGACAATAAAGGAAAACAAAGTACCATCTTGCAGTTGGGGCTTCTGTGCAAAACACTAAACCATCAACTCAGAATTTCTTACCTCTCATCAAGCTCAGATGTTACTCCTGACTCCACAGGAGTGAGGCAGAGAGTATGTGGAGTTGGTTATCTCAGGCCAAGTTACCATGAGGCCTTTGATAGCATTCCTTTGGATCCCTGGAAACCACAGGAACATTCTAGTTCCATCAGGCAGACCATATCTGGAACACTCCATTTTATCATTGACAAATATGAACACATAACGAAGGGAGGGTGGCCAGGAGAGAGAGAGGTCTTGTGAACTCTTATTAGCAATGAATGAAGCTACTGGGAACAGAGAACTTATTTGCAAATACTCTCAGGGATGGGGTTCTAATGGCATTGAACTCTCTTCCAGTCCCCAAATCCCATGATTCTAGAATAGCTGAACATTTTTTGAACATTGACTATACCTATTCTATTAATAGTACAGGAAAACAAAGTTTACATTCTTAGTTTCTACAAAAGTAGATAGTTCTTTAAAAAGAAATGCATATACCCCTTAAGCCTATAAATATTTTGAAATAAAAATTAGAAATATTAAAAAAATACAAATAGAGCATAAGATTAAAACATAATTTAAGATAAGTAGCATTATAGTGCAATACTACCTTCCATTTTACAACAGGTAAGGTATAAATGGAATTACTTTTTTTTAAAAAAATTCAGAGACAACCATGTATCCTTTTCCTTTCTCTAATTTTAAATGCATTTTGTGAATAAGAAAATATAAATGCATACAGAGATGAAATACCTAAAAATGTAGATGGTTTGGTAAATCCCCACTAATCAGACATTTTTTACTGGGTCACCTGGCAAAATACTACTTTGGTAAAATCAGTCTTTTAAGCAATTAGGGAAAAGGAATAAACTTAGTTTTAAATACTCAGTGGTCATTTCTTATATAACTTAAATTTATTTATTAAGTACATGTATTTTTAAATAATATTTTTAAAATTGAGGAATATGATCTTTAATGAAACCTCCAAAAGTCTTAGCAGTAGTCCAACACTTTCCCAGCAGGTGGCAGATTTCTTGTCACACTTTCATCTTCTTTCTCATAAAAGCCAGTGCTAGAGTTCATCATGTGTCAAAACTGTAGGGAAGGAAAGTTTCTTTCTTGAAATCTTAAATATCAAATTAGCTTAAACCTTTAAACCTCACTGATGTCTGAGATATAGAGAAAGCACAGGTGCTGACTGAGGGTCCTTTTGTTTGTTAATTTAGTACTATCTATTTGGTTCAATTATGTGACAAAAGAATAGCTCTCTGTACATTATGGTATCAGTTAGATTGTACCATATCATGACTACTTACCTTTGTTCCCTCCTAGAAGTGAGCTCCCATTAGTCTTGAGGACAAGAACCATGCCTTATTCATCTGTTATCTCTAGGACCTAGCACCCAGCCTGGCCAGGAGG
This sequence comes from Murina feae, assembly GCA_004026665.1. Taxonomy (NCBI): domain Eukaryota; kingdom Metazoa; phylum Chordata; class Mammalia; order Chiroptera; family Vespertilionidae; genus Murina; species Murina feae. Next base: position 34,568 of record PVJC01015170.1, read on the forward strand.
CCATGAAATATACTAGTAGATTATTCACCTGCACAAAGTATTAGTGTAATGGAACAACAAAAGCGAAAGACATACATGGTATTCTACGATGGGAGGAGAGAGCATTCGAATAGACACAGCTACTATACAAATGTGAGAATAACAGTGAAGACTCTTAGAGGCAAAAAACGGGTTCTTTTCTTTCTGCATCACTGAACTGTCACATCCTAATTGATTTAAGAATGCTGAGAGAAAACAAGATGGCGGCATAGGGTAGACACCATATATGCAGCTGTGAACAACTATTTCAGAAAAACCACAAAAAGAACACATGGACACCACTCGCACCCACAGGACGGCTGGCTGAGTGAAAATCCTACAACTAGAGAAGAGTCTGAGACTCAGAGGAGTGGCGGAAGCAAAGTACAGAGGTACGGAGGTGCGCGCACGGGCTCGGGGAAGGGCTGGTACCGGAGGTCGCGGTTCTTTCCCAAAACGGGGAGAGCCACAAGTCCCCAGCGGCTCTGAACTCCAGTTCCAGGCGAGTTTCTGAGGTTCCACAGACACCCAGAGAAGGAAGACTGACTGGCACAGGGAAGAAACCCAAAGCGGGTTTCTCTCAGCGTTGCTTGCAGCAATTACCGTGGGACACAGAGACCTGGTGTCTCTCAGTGCAGGGCTGAGAACCGCCATAGCTATTTGCTCCGCCCCGCCCGGCGAACTCCCCGAGGCCCCGCCCCTCCCAAGTGCATCAGAGGCTTCTGCAGCAACACCTCCTTAAAGATACAGGAGCCAGCCTCACCCAGTGGCCAGAGAGGGACTAACCTAAACAAAACAGATCCACAAGGAACACACTCGGGGCAGATGCAGTGAGCATAAAAGCTCC
>PVJC01015171.1:0-10947 GCA_004026665.1 Murina feae
ACTAGAGGCTCAATCTAGAAGAATTCAAAAAGAAATAAAATGAAGAAGACTCTTATAAAAGCATTAAAACAATAAAGTCTTCGCAGCTGCAGAAATGAATTTCTAGATCTAAAAGGATCACTGGGTTAAAGTACAATACATGAAGAAAATCTGAAAGATTCCAAGAGAAAGAAAATCACACAATATCTGGAATTAGGATGTTTTCATATTAACTATTGTTTCACACAGAAAAACGACACCTTTTTAAAAAAAAATCCTCTGGTGTTTTCTAGAGAGAGTGGAAGGGAGGGAGGAGGGGGAAAAAAGAGAGTAAAACATCGAGGTGAAAGAGACACATGGATTTGTTGCCTTCCACACACACCTCTACTGTGGCTGTGGAACCTGCAACCCAGCCAGGTACATGCCCTTGACAGAGAATTGAACCCAGGAACTTTCAGTCCATGGGCTGATGTTTAACCACTGGGAAACACCAGCCAGGGCAAAAAAAAAAAATGATGCATCTTATTATAATTTTATAAAATGACTCTGGATGCTAGTAAATGATGGATTGGAATACAATCAGGGAAAGAGGCTACCAGAATGATCCCACTAATACGATGATGATAATGAGGATAGAATGTTGTCATAGATCTGAGATAGAAAGAATAGGAGTGTGGAAATAAGAAATCCTAGGGAGAGAAACAACCAGTTTCCAAAAGCCCATAGATACTCCCCATACAGTCTCATTGTGACTCAAAGCGATACATAGACTGTATCTGCAGGTAAGCATGGTCTGAAGACTTGGAATTTCTTTCATGACATAAAGTAATATTTACTTTTCTAGCACTACAGCATATACATACACTCTTTGAGCTAAGCATGTTTCCAAAGCAGGCTGGCTTTCCACCCAGTTCCCTTTTCTCTCCCCAGGTTATCCAACAAAACAAAAAAGAGAAATTATAAAAAATTGAAGGGACTTTTAAGGTCATCTTGAAAAGCTTCCAGAGATGTAAATTACAGAATAAAATATAGTCAATAATATTGTAATAACTATGCCTGGGGTCAGGTGGGTACTTGAAACATCAGGGGCACCTGTCCATAAAGTACATGGTTTTCTAACCACTATGCTATTATTCTGAGTGCAGAATAATATTGAATGTAAACTATAAGTAATTGAAACATTTTTAGAAATTATATATAAAAATAAATATAAAAGACAGTTCATAGTTTCTGCTCTCAAATAAGCTAAATTTTCAATGACGTGGCAAGCTAACTAAGATGGTAAGAGTTGATGCATTCAGCAGTGAGTGGTGTGATAATACTATTGCTTAGGTGTGTAGAGGGGGATTTTGTTGTTGGAGTGGCCATACATGTGGAGACTCAGCCTCAATCATGAAGCATGGGTGTTTGACAGTGGATGAGAGAAATTGCTGAAAGGGCAGCATAAGTGATAGGAAGACAGGGTATCCATGTTCGGGGTGTAGAGAGTAGAAGCGCCTGGTTGGAGAGGTGTTTAGTACTGTATCATCCATAACAAATAAGAAGAGCATTTTTTGTGTTTGAGTAGCGCCCTCCACTGACAATTTGGGTATCCATCCACAGGATCCTAGTGCCTTGGGTCTGATTACATTAATATGACCAACACAGGAATAATTTGGCCTCAAAGGTTTTTGAGTACTTATTATATTTTATACTTTTTTGTATGTAGATGGGTTTGAATCACTCCACTCCTATCTCCCTTCTTGAGAGCTTGATGTAGGTAGCATAGGTAATTGACAACCTCCAGGTGCCACACTTTGAGATACACCCTCATGCTCACACCAAGACTCATTTGACCTAGGTTTCTCCCAGCTAGTAACTGAGGACATCATAGGTAATCAAACTAGCTTATTCCTATATATTGGTATGGCCAGACTGCACTGAGGCCTGAGGCTCTCTCTACCCAATCCCTCCTTCCCTCTTTCTTTGCATAGGTTTCTAATCAGCATAACAGCCTGAAAGCTGCCCCTGCCTTCACAGGCATTTCCTGTGAAATTGCTTATATATATATATATATATATATATATATATATATATATATATAATATAATTATATAATTATATATAATATATAATATATTATATATAATAATTTCATCTTGGCGTCTGATTAAATTTTAGAGGACCAAATTGATACACCTAGACTTGTCTCCTTAAGTATTAAAATCAACAATTACTCCTTTTAGAGGCATTGGAGGGTAAAAATCTTTCATGGAATGCAATTCTAAGACAAAAAAGTCAAGAATTCCTTTGAAGTTTAAATTCCTTTAAACTTGAAGGGATTTTTAAGGTCATCTAATTCAACCCCACATTCCGATTTGTAATTGCTGAAGTATATTGATTACAAAAAAAGTCTCTTTCTCCACCACCCCTCCCTGTATCAACATCCTTTGCAGTATAACTTTGAAGATCCTCTAATCAAAAGGTGAAGACTCTCATCCCTCTTCACATCTAATCTAGGCTGATCTCATGATTTGCTTTGGCCAAGAGACTGTGACGGAAGGGACATTGAGCTCCTACCTTAGAACTCAAGAGACTTTGTACACTCCCAGTTTTTATCTTGGTCCTCTGCATCCACAAAGAACAAGATTAAGGCCACCTGCCAGAGGGTGAGAGGACATATGAAACAGAGCTGTCAGTCTAGTTGCCCAGCAAAGGTTTCAGAACTGTGAGAAAGCACAGCTAAGATGAGCGTAGCAAAGTAGCTGGTCTATAGCTGACCACAGACATAGGGGAGAATCCCAATGAACCTACACAAATTGCCAAGCTGACCTGTAGACTGATGAGAAATATTAAAAATTTTAAGCCAGTAAGTTTTAGGATGATTGATTATGCAACATCATGTGACAAAGTTAATGATATGTGCATCTTCTAAGATCAGTGAGTACCCAGCTTCTGCTTGCATTATACTAATGAAAGGGACTTAAATAATTGATCAGAAGTTAAGGTTATTCTTTATTCTTTTTTTTTTATTAAGAACTAGGGGCCCGGTGCACAAAAATTTGTGCACTTGGGGGTGGGGGTCCCTCAGCCTGGCCTGTGCCCTCTTGCAGTCTGGGACACCTCGGGGAGGATGTCCACCTGTTGGCATGCCTGGCCAGCCTGGGTGAGGGGCTGAGAGCCATTTTCAGGCTGCCCACAGCTCCTTCAGGGTTCATGCACTGGGAGGTGGGAAGGCTGGTGAGTGCAGGCCTGGACGTTTCCCACTGGAGGGCCCACGATCGCACACGTCTGGTGGGCCCACAGCGCTGAGGGGACACACCTGGTGCAGAGCTGGGTGGTGAGCCAGGGGCGGACGCTGGTGCAGAATCCCTCAGTGGGGCCCTGCTGCTGAGCAAACACACCCGGGGTGGAGCCGGGCAGTGAACTGGCTTCGGATTCTCTGCACTGTGCAGCAGACGCTCCTGCACACCTTGTGTAGGCCACTGGGGGGGCGGATGAAGGTAGCAGACCCTGGATAGGTGTTCCTGGACACCCCACAGAGGCCCCCAGGGGGCAAAGTGAGGCAGCAGACCCAGGACGGCTGCTCCTGCACACCCTGTAGAGACCCCGTGCTCCTACATGCCCCGGGGAGGCCCCCAGGGGATGGAGCCAGGCAGTGGACCCGGGACAGGCGCTCCTGGATACCCTTTGGAGGCTCCCGGGGGCGGAGATAGGCAGCAGACCCAGGACAGCTGCTCCTGGACTCCCTGAGGAGGCCCCAGGCCAGACCCCCCCTCCCACTGAGCTGACACACCTGGCACAGCTATGCTGGCAGTGGAGGCTCCCAGTGCAGAGCCACCCTGCCAGCCTCCATCTTGGCTGGGTTAATTTGCATACAGCTGCTCTGATTGGCTGGTGGTAATGGTCAATTTGCATGTTTCTCTTTTATTATATAAGATTTTTTCAGAGAATGGGGCTCTTTCAGTGGATCTCAATAAATAATGACAAGGATATCATTGTGTTACACCTCCCTTACTCCACCATTTTTTTCTAATTTATTCCAGTTCCATGACATTTCCAGTTAAGATATTAGAGCTGAATATTCCAGTTCCATGACATTACCAGTTAAGATATTAGAGCTGATTATTCCAGTTCCATGACATTTCCAGTTAAGATATTAGAGCTGATTATTCCAGTTCCATGACATTTCCAGTTAAGATATTAGAGCTGATTTTTCCTAATTGTCCTATGCATTTAGGACAATTAGAGAATCTGAGCAGTGAATTTGGAACATATTTTATTGCATATGTTCCTCAGGGGCTATTTCTGAAGGGGTGGGGATTTTTAGCGAGGGAGTTTGGTTACTTTTACAGAATTGAATATTTCAGTCATAGAAGTGGTATATTGCATCTAAAGTTCTGTGTCTACTGCATGTTAACTAGGAAAGCACGCAGCTGCAATAAACAAAAACACTAATTGACAGCTCCTACAAATGAGAGGGTTTTTCTACCTACAAAAAAAGTCTGGAGTCACTGGAGTTGGTTTAACAGCTCAACAATATCAATTTTCTGGGATTCTCATGAACCCAAGATAACTATTCTAACTCCAGGTATTTTATCAAGGAAAGAAGATGAGGTAAAAGGACATGACTAAAATTTTCATATTGATTAAAAATAAATACTAAAGACCCAACTGTTTTGTACAATTACCTAGAATTGTGCACATGCCCATTATTGCTACAGAAAAAATAAACTATGCAGTTAGCTTTTCTATCATCTCTGTGGAGGCAGCAACAAGGGAGAGAGGTGTTTGAGAGTGGGTACCCAGTTAGCCAACAACAATGTCTATGTCGTATATGTAGTAAAACAAAAAGTAAAGTTGGGGGAACAGTTAAGACATGTTAATCAGTATAGGATTTACCACAGGCACTTGAAATTTTTCAAAAAATGGTAAATATTCTGAGACTTGCCAGGGCCCCTAAAATTATCTAATCTAATAAAAGAGTAATATGCAAATTGACCCTCACTCTGTTACAGTCACAAGCCATGCCCACCAACCAATCAGGAGCAAATATGCAAATTAACTCAACTAAGATGACAGCAGCCATGGAGCTGAAGTTGCCCCAGGCAATGGAGGAAGCCAGGGCCCTGTGGGCCCTGAGCTCTACTCAAGTCTACAAAGTTTCAATTACAGAAGATAAATAAACCCCAGATACCTTCTGAGCTGGACCTTGGGTTGCCAGGGGCAACCCAGGCTTTGAGTGGAGGGGGGAGCAGGAACCAAGGCAACAAAGTTTTAATTATAGAAGTTAAATAAATCCTAGATATCTGCTTCCAGTCAGGCACCCCAGTAGAGACCTGAACCTTGAAGAGGATGTGGCAGCTGGAAATGGCCCTCTGCCCCTCACCCAGGCTGGCCAGGCACCCCAGTAGGGACCCAAACCCTGAAGGGGCTGTGGGCAGCCTGAAACAGCCATCAGCCCCTCGCCCAGGCTGACCAGGCATGCCAGCAGGTGGACATCCCCCTAGGGGTCCCAGACTGTGAGAGGGCACAGGCCAGGCTGAGGGACCCTCACCCCCCAGAGTGCACAAATTTTTGTGCACCAGGCCTCTAGTTTGAAATCATAATGGAGACTGTCTATATTGTAGATGAGGAACTATAGCCTGGGAATATCAATTCACCCCATGGCTCCAGAACATGTACACTGGAAATAGCATACACACATTTCAATAAATTCAAACTAAACTTGCAACCCCTGACCCCTGCCACAATCCATCCTCTTTTTGACCATTCATATATCAGTCCCTAGGTGCAAGCATCTCTGTCTCCCTAGTCTGAATCAAACCACTCTTCCTCTCCATTCTGACTGGTTCCATTGTAAGACAGATTCTCATTACCAAGCTGCATCACTACTTATAGGGATCTTACACATTCCTTTCTTCTAGCATGCATAGGTACGTGCAAACAAAAAATGACACTGAACCATCAACTTACACTACATACAAGAAAAACTCAAAATGGATAAAAGACTTAAATGTCAGTCGCAAAACCAAAAGAATCTTAGAAGAAAACATAGGCAATAAAACCTCAAACATCTGACATAGCAATATTTTTGCCAATATATCTCCCAGGGCCAGGGAAACAAAGGGGAAAAAAATAAATGGGACTCCATCAAACTAAAAAGCTTCAGAATAGCCAAAGAATCCACCAATAAAATGAAAAGAGAACCCGCTGTATGGGAGAACATATTTTCCAATGATACATATGATAAGAGTTTAATTTCCAAAATATATAAAGAACTTACACAACTCAACATTAGGAAGACAAACAACCCAATTAGAAAATAGGCAAAGTACCTGAATAGGCACTACTATAAACAGGAAATATAGTAGCCAATAGACATATGAAAAAATAATCATCAGAGAGATATAAATGAAAAATCACAATGAGATATCACCTCATAACTGTCAGAATGGCTACCGTCAATAAAATAATGAACAACAAGTGCTGGTGGATACAGAAAAAAGAAAACCCTAGTACACTGCTGGTGGGAATGCAGACTGGTACAGCCACTGTGGAAAACATTTTGGAGTTTCCTCACAAAATTAAAGATGGAACTGCCTTATGACCCAGGATTCCACTTCTGGGAGTATAGTCTAAGAATTCTGAAACACCAATCAAAGAATACATGCACCCTTATGTTCATAGTACCACGATTTACAAAAGCCAAGATTTGGAAACATCCCCAAGTGGGATAGATGAGTGGAGAAAAACGTTGTGGTACATTTACATAATGAAATATATACAGCTGTAGAAAGAAAGGATCTCTTACCCTTTGAGACAACATGGATGTACCTGGAGATTATTACGCTAAATGAAATAATCAAGTCAGAAAAAGATAAATGCCTATGATCGTACTAATATGTGGAATCTAATAAACAAAGTTAACCAAGGAACAAAATAGAAACAGAGGCATGAATACATGGAACAGACTGAAAGCTCTCAGAGAGGAAGGTTGTTGGGGAGCTTGATGAATAAATGTGATATATAACCTATATGTGTAACATGTATAACACATAGACACAGAAAACAGTGTGGTGATAGCCAGAGAGAAAAGGGGGAGGGGGTAGCTTGTAGGTAGGTAAATGCAGGAAGATGGGGATGGAAAGAGACTTTGCTTGGGGCAATTGATGCATGACATAGTGTGCAGATGATGTTCTGTTGAGCTGTACACTTACAAACTGTAGGCTTTTGTGAAACAATGTCACTCCAATAAATTCAATAAGAATGAATAAATAAATAAATAATGAATACCTAATGTAGGCATTTATTACATTTATATTGAGTTAATAATTTAAAAACTCAGAACTGAAAAAAATGAAAGTACTATAGGGTATATAAATTTTTCACAACTATAACAAATCCTGCCATAAATATCTTTACACATGATTTTTATAGTCATTACTTTTCATTTCTTTATGGGATTTTGAGTAGAGTACAAGTATGTTTAAAATGTTTTTTTCTGATTTATTTACTATCCTATACAATAAAAGGCTAATATGTAAATAGACCAAACAGCAGAACAACCAGACAACCAGTCACTATGACATGCACTGACCATCAGGGGGTATGCGCGGAACATGGCACGTGTCAACCACAATGGGATGGTGGAACAGGTGAGTAGGGGCAGCAGACCAAGGCGGGGTATCAGTTGCTGTCAACAGGGTGAGCCTCTGGTGGTTACTGAAAATTCTCTGCTCCCATATGCCATGATCTCATCTGGTGCTTGCACCCACTGCCAGTGCCCAGCGCCAGCCCCAGTCACTCAGCACCATCAGTGGGTGTGAGTGAAGACTGCTGGCTCTGATCACCCCTCAGGGCTTCTTCACCTCTCCCTGTTTCTGAGGGGCAATTGGGGCAGCAGCCGTGGCTCACACCCAATGCTGGTGCCGGCCCCAATCACTTCATGCCATTAATGGGTGTGAGCGGGACTCGTGCTGTCAGCACATAGAAGTGGTGTCAGAGGTTGCAGGGTTGCTGGTAGAGAAGGGACTGGAGGAGGAGAGGAGTGAGGTGGGGGGGGCGGGTAGGGCCACTAAAGATAGGCTAAGACCTGCCCCTGTGCCCACTGCATCCTAGCCGCCCACAGTTCCTCTCAAGGTGCATGAATTTGTGCACCAGGCCCCTAGTTTATTATAAAATGGCTGTTTAGAAAGATAGCAACTTCAAATTTAATGAATATCATACTATTTTTATATCTTTTCATTTTGATAGGGAAAAGTTCTATTTTAATTCTTACTTATTTGATTACTAGTGAAATTGAATAATAGTTTATGTTTATTATTGCCTCTTTACTGCTAACTGTTAATTTTCTTTGCCCATATTAAAGTTTTGAATCTCCGTTGGCCCCGTTTATGTCTTTCTTATTTAGTTTATGGTTTATATAATAGCATTTATTACAGATAATAAAAATTAGAAATGTATGTATTTTATATCTAAAAATATCTAAATAATAAAATAGTGATATAAAGTGTACTTGCTTCACTTCCATATTGTCTTCATAGAAAAACTTGGAACTTTTTCCTCTTTCATTTCTGAGCAATTTTAAGTATTTTTGCTCTTTTACCATTTCTTGGCTATTTCTTCTTATGCTCTTGTTGGTTAATTATATTTTTAATGGATTTGATTGTATCTTCAGAACATTCAAATGTATTAGCACTAGTATTTTCCCATTTTTATTTTGAAATTTATAACACATCTGGCAATAACCTTATTCTTAAACTATTATGTTTTCTCATTGTTTTGGTTGTATTTGTAATAGATTAAACCACTCAATGACATTTTATTTAGGCTCCCAAATCAAAATGAAATAGAGATCACTCTGGAGTGTGATTACTTTCATTAAGAATCTTAGTTCCATCACTTTTTTTTTGCTGGGTGGTTTCTGGAGGTTACCTTATATCCCTTGGCCTCAGTTTTTCTATATGTACAAAGAGAGCATTATAAGCATTACTGTAGTGAAAAGTTAATATATAATTATTACAGGCACATAATAAGAGCTCAATAAATTTTGACAATTTAGCATATTTTATGCTACGGAAGTTGAGATGTATAAGGCATACTACCACAGGAGAAAAAAGAAATTTGGAATTGAACGGCTAGAAAGCTTGACAATTTTATAACTTTACTAGCCATTCTGGGTGAAAATATTAACTACTGCAATTAAAAATGTAATGAGTTTTCAGGATTTCTTTAATGCAGGAGGACTCAGGACTCTAACATTTTAGCACCATGGTGCCAACGGCAAACAGATGCTTCTATACTAGAACAATGTCAATGTTAATGTCAATATCAATACCAACACCAATAGCTACTTGAGAATATGAATCACTTCTTGACCTTTGGACCTAAGCATTAATAAAAGCTTTCAAGGAACCACTTACTGCTGATTACTTTAGTGGACGTAGCATTGCACCAAAGGATGAAAATAGTTTTTATAGTGATCCATATTCTATTCATTTCCCAAATTATGGTTTCCTTCCTTGACATTCAACATAAGTTTACCTAATTATCTCATCAATTTGTATCTCTTATGTATCAGCATAGGTTTGCTCCTAAGGAAAAAAAGGAAAGATTGCAAAAGTAGTTGATGATCTATCAAATGTCTCGGCACTATGTGAGTCATGGACCCAGAGCTGATTAATTGCACAACTCCAGCACAACTCACATTGTTCTTTCTATATGGTGCATGGAGTACGATGTAAGTGCCTGAAGCCCTCCCCCACACTGATGATTTATCACAGCAATTCAATATCAGGAAGAAATGTACTTCTTGTCCCATTTTGCAAAAGAAAAATGGAAACAAAAGTTGTTTACAATCTATCTCATAAAATCAGTGAATTCCTGGTTTTGAATGTTTCATAACGTTCCAATGATTTTGTTAAAAGTTAAATAGTAATCTATAATTTTCAACTTAACAACCTAGAAAAAATATGTTTATGTCATTTAAGTAATTTTTTACTGTGAAAACGTCAATAATTCTGGATTGGAACAATTTCCCTTTTTCTAGCTACTATAATTCCAAGTCATTTTTTAGTCCCCAATTTCTCCATAAAGCATTCTCAGATTGTTCTAGGCCAACTCTTTGAAAACTTATGGGACTTCTTGTTGGTATCATTTATTTTCCTTTGCACCATAAAAATGGGGTTTCCCTGGTATTGTGGTTTATTTTTCCATGTGCTACATCAAGCTTTCATCCACTTATGGAGACACTACCACAGGTCAAGATTCTTGGTGAATTCTTGGTCAAATAAAAATTTTTACAATGTAATTGCAGCCTGCCAGGAATTCATAGAATATTGATGAACACACAGTATACTGATGAATAGACAGGAAACAAATATACAAATTGCATCCAGGGGTCCCCAAACTTTTTAAACAAGGGGCCAGTTCACTGTCCCTCAGGCCGTTGGAGGGCCAGACTATAGTTTTAAAAAAAAACAACTATGAACAAATTCCTATGCACACTGCACATATCTTATTTTGAAGTAAAAAAAACAAGGCGGCAAAAACACCTGGCGGGCCAGATAAATGTCCTCGGCAGGCCGAATGTGGCCCGCGGGTCGTAGTTTGAGGACCCCATAAATTATAACTGGGAGTGACAGGATACCATAGAAATCTATACAATTCATCTGTCAGCTCCACTTAAAGAAGGAGGATAGAGAAGAGAAGAATATTCATAGAGTGGATGGCATTTCTGAAATGGGTCTTAGTAGGTAAAATATCATGTTACGCAGTAAAAATGTGGGATGGCATGCCAAATAAAAAGTAATTTGGCTCCTTCCTGGTAAAAAAGTGAAAATGAATACACAACAACCCCAAATTTATGGGACTCAGCAAAAGCAGTCCCGAAAGGGAAGTTCATAGCATCATGGGCCAGCCTCAAGAAACAAGAAACATCTCAAATAAACAATCTAACCTTAAAACTAAGAGAATTAGAAAAAAACA
>PVJC01015171.1:11047-35550 GCA_004026665.1 Murina feae
AAAAAAAAAAAAAAAAAAAAAAAAAAAAAAAAAAAAAAAAAAAAAAAAAAAAAAAAAAAAAAAAAAAAAAAAAAAAAAAAAAAAAAAAAAAAAAAAAAAAAAAAAAAAAAAAAAAAAAAAAAAAAAAAAAAAAAAAAAAAAAAAAAAAAAAAAAAAAAAAAAAAAAAAAAAAAAAAAAAAAAAAAAAAAAAAGAAAAGACCAAAGTGAATAGAAGGAAGGAAACAATAAAGACCAAAGTGAAAATAAATGATATAAAAACAAATAAACGAACCAACAAAAAACAAATATCCATGAAATCAAAAGCTGATTCTTTGGGAAGATAAGCAAGATTGATAAAATTTTAGCCATACTCATCAAGAAACAAAGAGAGAGGACAAAATAAATAAAATGAGAAATGAAAGAGGCAAAGTAATGAATGACATCACAGAAATACACAGGGTTGTAAAAAATAATATGAACAACTATATGACAAAAAATTGGACCGCCTGGGCAAAATGGACAAATTATTAGAAATATACAATCTTCCAAACTCAATCAGAATGAATCAGAAAACCTGATACCATTGATTACAATAATGAAATTAAAGTAGTGATTTAAAAAGTCCCAGGAAACAAAACTGTCTGACAGATGGCTTCACAGGTGAATTTTACAAAATATTAAAAGAAAAATTAATACCTATCCATCTCAAACTATTAGAAAAAAATGAATAGGAAGGAAGATTTCCAAGTCCTTTTTACAAGACCAGCATTATCCTAATTCCAAAAACATATAAAGACACTACAAAGAAAGAGTCAATATCCCCAATGAAAATAGATGCCAAAATCCTCAACAAAGTATTAGAAAATTGGATCCAGCATTGCATTAAAAAGATCATATGCATCATGACCAAACGGGATTTATTCTGGGGATGCAAGGTCAGTACAATATTCGCAAATCAATAACTGTGATACATCACATAAACAAAATGAAAGATAAAAATCACATGATCATATCAATAGACTCAGAAAAATCATTTAACAAAATCCAATACACATTTATGATAAAAATTCTCAGCAAAGTTGGAATAAAATGATCATACCTCAACATAATAAAGTCCATATATGAAGAATCTACAACCAACATCATGCTCAATGGGCAAAAACTAAAGTGTTTACCTTAATATTAGGAGAAAGACAGGGATGTTCACTTTCACCGCTCTTATTCAACACAGTACTGGAAGTCCTAGCCACAGTGATCAGACAGAAGGAAGAAAAAAAGGCATAAAAATTGGAAAGTAGGAAGTAAAACTGTCATTATGTGCAGATGACATGATATTGTACATATAAAACCCTAAAGTCTCTACCAAAACTCTACTAGATTGAATAAATGAATTCTGCAAAATAGCAGGATTAAGCCCCAGAAATCAAGAATATTTTTATACACCAACTAGAGGCCCGGTGCACAAATTTATGCACAGGTGGGGTCCCTCAGCCTGGCCAGCAATCAGGGCCACTTGGGGGAGCCAGTCTGCATGGAGAGGGACCATGGGAGGTTGACTGTTGGCCAGGGAGAGGGACTGCAGGAGGTTGGCTCCAGTAGCAAGCTAACCAACAGCTGATTCCAAGAAGAATTGGGCTCCCTCCTCCCTCCCGTCTGGGTCCGGGGTGAGGGTGAACCAGATTCGGGGCTGCTGGGGCCCCAGCAGCAAGGTCTGGGTCAGTGTGTGTCATAGCTACCAGGCAGTCATCTGGTCATTCTGGTCATTCCAGTTGTTCAGTGGTAATGGTTGCTTAGGCTTAGATAGATAGATGATATAGATATAGATTAGATATAGATATAGATATAGATATAGATATAGATATAGATATAGATATAGATACAGATATAGATATAGATATAGATATAGATTAGATATATAGATTAGATATAGATCTATAGATCTATAGATAGATAGATAGATAGATAGATAGATAAATAGATAGATAGATAGATAGATAGATAGATAGATAATGAAGTATCACAAAGATAAACTATGAAAACAATTCCATTTACTATTGCAACAAAAATCATAAAGCACCTAGTAATAAATTTAACCAAGATGGTAAAAGACCTGTACTTGGAAAATTATAAGAAACTAAAGCAATAAATTGAGGTAAATACCCATAAGTGGAAGCATACACCATGTTTGTAAACTGGAAGAATTAACCTCAATTAAAATGTAGACACTACCCAAAGAAATCTGTAGATTCAATCAATCCTTAGTCAAATATTAATGGCATCTTTCACAGATCTACATCAAACACTGCAAAATTTTATATAGAACCAAAAAAGATCCTGAAGACCCTCGTCAATCTTGACAAAGAAGAACAAAGTTGGAGGGGCCACAATACCAGATATAAAACTATACTACAAAGTCACTGTAATCAAAAGAGCCAGGTAATGGCACAAGGGCAGACATAAATCAATGGAAAGAGAAAACAGAGAACCTCCCAAATCAACCCACTAAGAAGACTTAAATGCAAGTCACAAAACAAAAACAAACAAAGCAAAAAATCCTACAAGAAAAACAGGCAATTAAATCTCCTACACTTTTTGGAGCAACATTTTTTCTGATATGTCTCCAAGGGCAATGTAAACAAAAGAAAATATAAATGAATTGTACTACATCAAACTAAAATGCTTCTGCACAGCACAAGAAACCATGAACAAAACAAAAAATAAACCCACTGTATGGGAGAACATATTCACTAATAATTCATCTGATAAGGAGTTAACCTCCAAAATATATAGAGAACTTATACAACTCAACATCAGGAAATCAAACCATTCAAATTAAAAAATTGGTAAAGAACATGAATAGACACTTCTCCAAAGAGGGTGTACAAATGGCCAATAGGCATATGAAAAAATGTTCAAGGTCACTAATCATCACAGACACAAATTAAAACTATAATGAGACATCATTTCATACCTGTCAGAAGGACTACTGTAAATAAATCAACAAACAAATGCTGGTGAGGGTGTGGAGAAAAAGGAATCCTATTGCCCTGGTGGTGGGAATGCAGACTGGTGCAGCCATTGCAGAAAGCAGTATGGAGTTACCTCAAAAATTAAAAATGGAACTACCATTTGATCCAGTGATATCCCAAGAATATAAGAATCTTAGAACACCAATCAGAAAGAATACATGTATCCCAGTGTTTATAACAGCATTATTTACAATAGCTAAGATCTGAAAATAGCCCAACTGCCCATCAGTAGATGAGAGAGAAAAGAGCTGTGGTACATCTACACAATGGCATACTATGCAACTTTAATAAATATCAAAGTAATACCAGAGGTATGGACACATGGAACAGACTGACGTATCCCAGAGGTGAAAGGGGTGGAGGTGGTACTGGAAGAGATTAATTTAGAGAACATACATGCATATATGTATAGCCCATTAGCACCGACA
The DNA here is from genome assembly GCA_004026665.1 of Murina feae. NCBI lineage: Eukaryota > Metazoa > Chordata > Mammalia > Chiroptera > Vespertilionidae > Murina > Murina feae. The sequence continues at coordinate 14,485 of PVJC01015171.1, forward strand.
ATGATGTTATGAAGGCCTGGTATGGGGTGGGGTAGGGGCTGAGTGGAGAGTCACAGAGTGGGGGAAAATAGGGGGTATCTATAATACTACCAACAATAATTTAAAAATAAGTAATTTGGCTCAATTTGTATTTTAAATCACTAATAATTTTTATTTTTACTTATGTTTTCATATAAATATTTGCTTCCTAGTAATTTCAAATTTATTTAGAGAACCTTGGTAGTAATCCTATATAATAAAAACCCAGCAACTGAACAGTGGAACAACCAGAATGACCAGTTGACCTATCATGATGATGCACACTGACCATCAGGGGGCAGACGCTCAAAGCAGGAGCTGGCCCCTGGTGGTCAGTATGTTCCAACGGTGGGAGTGGCACTCGGCTGACCGGGATGAGCGGCTGCTCCCTCAGTGGGCCAATCCCCACAGGCCATGCCCCCCACCAGTGCACAAATTTCATGCACCGGGCCTCTAGTTTTATATAAGAAAGTTCCTAATAAACTTTTGGTTTTTCAATGTTATTCTGAAGTGACTTGACTATAGACAAACATGGGATGAAGTAGCTATGAGACATTAGTTAAACCTAAAATTTGTATAGCCTCTGATTATAATGTTAAAATACATAAATACGTTATCATCCACATTGGTGCATAGGAAAGCTGAGGCAGAAAATGACCTGGCAAGATTTGATTCATTTCCTAATAAAATGTAATTCAAATATCTCTATTTATAATCATCCAAAAATGAAAACACTTCTATTATACATAGGACAGTTCTCCATTAAATAACTGGGGACAGCAGGTTGTATGCACCATCTCCTTTCTTGCCTGCTCAGTTAGTCACTTGTATAATCAGGCAAAAGGGCTGGCAGAACACAACCACCTTGTTTTTCATCCACTGAATAACTAAGCTCAACTTTACCATTTTCAAAAAAGTTAGTTTCACAAATTTAGCACTAGGAAAGAAAGAGGTTTAAAATGTAGAATTCACATAATATTTGGAGCTGTCCTAGGCTATGCACAGCATGACAAGACATTAAAGTTAACTGTATCCACTGGTAACATTGATTTAAAGAAGAGTCAGTGTCTAAGCAAAACATGGATTTATTCTCTCCAGACTTTCCTTCTGACAACACCCTAAAGAGAATAGTAAGATGCCAGCAATGGTGATTTTACACAGTTTACATTAGCAATTATATATTTGGCATGAACTTTATCAGAAAAAAATACATTTGTGTTTGGTATAGAGCCTTTGCTATTGATGGCCTGTAAAATTGCATTGAAAAATCAATGAAGGTATGTATGTAGGTGACTATCAGGAAAATGGAGAAGCCATTATCATTTATAAATGCTTTTACATTCTAAATTCTAAATCCATTAGTGCAGTATGTCTATGGTTATAAAAAGACATTTTGCTATCAATCTTTGAATAAGAAAGCCTCTAGAGACACTAAGATCTCACTCTCTCTTTTAAAAATGGAGGCTAATGTTGACAGAAAAAAATGTGTTAGACATGAATTCATAAGAAAATTATTTTCTTAAATATTGTAAGTGCAGTCATTGGAGAAATAGCAATGTGAAATATAAGTAAATATTTTGGCTGAAAGTTATACAAATACTCCCTTGAATTGAGTGAACAGTTAATTATTTGAGCTTTTTATTATTCCCCCTTAGAACAGAGCCTGATTCAGAATGACCTGGGTTTAGAAGATTCTGGTTTCCTGACCTGGACCGTAAGGTAACTGAACAGTCTGGAAAATGTTGCTTTTCTGAGCGACCTATCCATACACAATAGTGAAGCATTTTCTTAAAGAGATATTATAAAATAGATTGCAGAATTACTTTGTCTTATTTTCTAATGATTCCTGAGATGTGAGAGAATTCAGTTTGTAACTTAGTACAGTAGAATTTGGCTTTGTAACTTAGTAGGCAAGATGTAATAGAGAAGACCTTAAGATTTCATGCAGCTCAACTGTCCCTATCATCTTGCCAAAATATCGTGAATGACCAATTTGAGATACAGGGGGCTAGGATTTCAACATATGAATTTTGGGGGAGGACACAACTCATTCCATAACATTAATTACCCTTAATGAGGCTGTAGAAAAGAGATTGATTAACAAGGTATGAGGACTATTCCTCTCTCCTCCTCCTCCTTCTCATTTTTTTCTCCTCTCATTCTCCCAATCCTGTGCTTCCATGAGGGGCAGGTTGGAAGAATTTTTGTTTTCCTAAATAGTCACAAGGTATCTGCCTTTTCATCCAGGTCAGCCTCTTGAAGAATGGAGACTTTTTGTTCATGCCATTTGCCTAGCATTCAAATAATTTCTCTCGCCATCATGGCACCTTAGGAGGTTCTCTTCAGACCTTTGAATTCAGGTGTGTTTTTGTTGTTGTTGATATTTTTTTTCCATTGATTTCCAGAGTGAATGAAAGGGAGGGAGGAGGAGGAGAGAGGGAGAGCAACATCGAGGTGAGATGAGACACATTGATTGGTAGCCTCCCACAGGAGCGCCTACCAGGGCTGGGAAACCTGCAACAGAGGTATGTGCCCTTGACTGGGAATTAAACTCACAACCCTTTGGTCCCCAGGCTGACACTGTAACCACTGAGCAAAACTGGCTAGTGCTTGATTCAAGGTTTTGGTCAAAATGATGCTTTATTCACCTTTGTAACCCTTGCCTCCAGAAGACATTATCCACACCTCTCTTTGATCCATTCCCCTATCCAATGGTGAGTCCTTTGATAGGGTGGAGAAGTGGCCAGTGAGCTCTTCCTACAGCCTGGAAATCTCCACCAAACCAATTAGCCTTGTCTCTTGGCTAAACCTGGATTCTCTTACCAGGTTGTCCTCTTCAAGTCTCTTAAACTATGCTTTGATGACACCAGGATGAATCTGCAAGCCCTTAAAAAAAGGCTAAGAAAAAAGATGCCAGTCATGTTTTCTTGCTCAACTTTTATGTTGAGCTGTGTGCAGTGTTGGGAGATAAGGACAGGGATGCTTTTTGTAAAAAATAAAGGTAAAGGAAGAAGGAAGCCACTTATGTTTAACAGATGATTTCTGTCTTCTAAGACACTCTTTCTTTCTCCTAGCTTCAAATTATGAAAATCTAGAAGGAAACGTCAGGATTTCAAGCCTTAAAAGGAGATATCCCTAGATAAAGAGTAATCTTTAGAAGCTCAGAAAACATAAAAGCTTCACCAAATACTTAATGCAAATGCTTTTCAGTCAACCTGCCTCAATTTATATAAAAAATATATTGAACAAAACCTGCCAGTCATATGGTGCCTTGAGTCCCTTCGAGAAAAATGCAGGATAAATGAAAATGGAAATATATTCCATTTTGCTCTGTGTGCTTATTGGCAACTCAGTGAACTCATATATTTAAGAACACACAGAGAAGCAATACCACACGACAGAAACACAATGCAGCAAGGAACAAGAGCCTGTGCATCTAAACCTGTCCGTGATACCAATAATTTATAAATTGGGGAAAACCACTGAATACTTTATTTCTGCGCCTATGAAATGGTGGATTAAATGATAGGATGAAATAACCTCTAAGATTCCCTACTCTTTTAAAGAAATAAAAGAATTGAATACTGTCTAAAATAGACATGAGTGGGGAGTAATGGAAGTCATCTGGATTAAAACTCACCTAAAAAAGTTCTATTTTATAAGTGTAAGTTAACCTCTGCATTACAGAAGCAACATAGTGGTTTATATATAAAACAATCCCCCCCCCCCCCCAGTAATCATTGTGAATTGGGCACAAGCAACCTGGAAATGGCAAAGTAATTTCTCTGTGTTGGCTCTTCATTTCACGCTATTGATAGAAAATATGTTTGGATAGATAATCCTATCTAATAAAAGGATAATATGCAAATTTACCTTAACAGCAGAACAACTGGGAATGACTGGTCACTATGACACACACTGAACACCAGGGTACAGACACTCAATATAGGGGCTTCCCCCTGGTGCTCAGTGTGCTCCCACAGGAGGAGCTCTGCTCAGCCATAAGTCAGGCTGATGACTACCAGCACAGTGGTGGTGCTGAGAGCCTCTCCCGCCTCCTCAGCAGCACTGAGGATGTCCAATTGTAGCTTAGGCCTGCTCCCTGATGGCAAGTGGACAGCACTCGAGGGCTACCAGGGAGCAGGCCTAAGTCAGCAGGTGGACATCCCCCGAGGGGTCCCAGACTGTGAGAGGGCACAGGCTGGGCTGAGGGATGCCCCTGAGTGCAAAAACTTTTGTGCACCAGGTCTCTAGTGCTGAAAATAAGACCAGTCATGATTTCACAATTAGCACTGCCCAAAAGGTGAAAATCACCTGACCTTTTGTTAGTCAACCAATCTCTAAGTCACAGTCTTCACTATGTTGGTCTCAAAGCCATTAGTGTGTTGGGTTCCAAATAGAAGGCAATAATTATGTTCCAAATAAAAGGCAATAAAATGGAATGTATGTTACTGTACATTATGAACAGTAAAGGTAAGTATTTTTGAAATAACTTCCAGTTATATATATATATATATATATATATATATATATATATCACATATACATATACAGCATTTATTTATATGTGCACACTTATGTTTACATATGCATATATAACATATATCACATTTGTGTATGTATATACAGTCATGTGCAGCTTAGTGACAGAGTTATGTTCTGAGAAATGAGTCTTTAGGTGATTTTTGTAGTTGTATGAACATCAAGAATGCACTTACCCACACCTAGATGGTATAGCCTACTATATCCCTAGGCTATATGATACAGATTTTTGCGCTTAAGCTACAAATCTGATAGCATTTTACTGTACAGAATACTGTAGGCAATTATAACATAATGGTAAATATTTGTGTATCTAAACATAGAAGATGTATAGTAAGCCCTGACCGGTTTGGCTAGGTGGATAGAGCGTCAGCCTGCGGACTGAAGGGTCCCTCGTTCAATTTCAGTCAAGGGCATGTAGCTTTGTTGCAGGCACATTCCCGGTGGGGGTGTGCAGGAGGCAGCTGATCGATGCTTCTCTCTCATCAATGTTTCTAACTTTCTATCCCTCTCCCTTCCTCTCTGTAAAAAATCAATAAAATATATTTATTAAAAAAAGAAGATGTACAGTAAGAACGTGGTATAAAAGATAAAAAAAAATAGGGTGTTTACCATGAACAGAGCTTGCAGGACTGAAATTGGCTCTGGCTGAGTCACTGAGTGAGGAGTGAGTGAATGTGGAGGTCTAGAACATGACTGTGCACTACTGTAGACTTTATGAACTCTGTATCCTTAGGCTACACACTAAACTTACAAAACAACTTAAAGTTAAACCAAGCATGAGGAAATGATGCAATCAAGAAACACAGTAAACACAAGAATGTATGATAAACACACAGTATGTAACAGGGCATACTGTTTTACAGCAAACTTTGTTTTGTAAGTAGAAAGAGTACACTCTGAAATAGCAACAAAAAGATTGTACAGTAAATACATAAACTAGTAACATAGTTGTTTATTGTCATTATCAAGTTTTATGTACTATACAGAATTATATGTGCTATACTTTTTATGAATAGCACAGCAGTAGATTTGTTTATACCAGCATCACCATGAACACTGAGTAATGTGTTGTACTATGACCTTATGACAGCTATGACATCACTAAGTGATAGGAATATTTCAGCTCCAGTAAATCTTATGACATCACCATGGTATATGTGGTCTGTTGTCATTATGTGGCTCAAACAGGTCAGTTTGCAAAATTTATTTTTTTACCCTAAATCAAGATTTTTTTAAAGGTGATAGCCAGTGCACTAGGGCAGCTCAGAGCTTCCCCATTCTCACTCCCACCCGACTCTGTGGGACATTGTGCAGCTTTCTGGATAGAAACAGAACATGTAACAGGGATGACGCATTTATGTTAAAGAGAATTCTAACTTCCCCGAAGCACCACTTCTTGCATTTGTGTTTTCCCCAAAGGCTCTGTTAGAATCTTTTATTTTTATTTGCATAGCATAAAGTTTCTGACTATGTGGTTGCTACGTAAATACGGGCCACACCCCTCTTGCCTTGTTTTAGAAACAGTGCCGCCCTAAGTCTGTCAGGGAGTCTGGAATGCAGGGTAAAGCAGGGGAAACCTGCTGAGACCAACTCTCCGGGGCTTGGGAGGTGGAAGGGAGTGGAGTGTGAAAGATGAAGAAGGCAGGAGGATTACTCGTGAGATGTTCAAGTTTCCAGGATGCCACACTGCAGGTTTTAGACATGATGCTATAGGAAATGGGGAGAAAGGAGAGGCGGTCAAAGAGAGGCTCCTGAAGTTTAAGTCAGGAAATGCAGGGACCTATTTATTGCATTTAAGAAAGTTCTCTGAAGGCAATGTCAAGACCCAGTGACAACCATTCTCTTAGTCCAGGTGAGAACAAAAATAATGCAAGTGTGAACTAGGATACCAGCAGGAAGCAGAGGATGAAGTAGAGCCAGGACCTTTTTAGGAGGCACAGGATTTGATCCGATATCTCTAATGCATATGTCCACATTTTACCAGATACACAAGGCATCTAAAACTTAAATATTTTCTCCAAAAAAAAAATTTCTTCTACTGTAATGAATCAAGTAAGAAACTTGAATCACTTCTAGTAGAAGAACCATCTGGTCACTCAGAGGAAAACATAATGATAAGCTTCTTGATTCCACAGTGTCTTTAGCCCTTTTTCTTTTATTATTGCCCAGAAACTCAAATCTATATTTTTTGGTTCTTCCCAAACAGCCTCCTCTTTTGCTCAAGCCATCATTAACTGGTCAAGCCCACTGAGATAACTTTTCTTTCTTTTAAAATTGATTTTAGAGAGGTGGAGAGAGAGATGGAAACATCAATGATGAGAGAGAATCATTGGTTGACTGCCTCCTGCAAGTCCCTTACTAGCGATCGAGCCTGTAACCCAGCATGTGTCCCGACCGGGAATCAAATCATGACTTCCCAGATGATAGGTCGATGCTCAACCACCGAGCCAATCTGGCTGGGCAACTGAGATAACTTTTTAACAGATTTTCTTTTCCTTTCTCATTCTTTTCTCTCCCTCTTGATTCTTTGCCTTCAAACTCATCTTTCTACGACAGTACTTTTGTGTCTATACCTCCCAGTTATAGATTAGCAATGAGTTCCAATAATCAAGAGAATAAAGGTGTAATGCTTGCCATTCAAAGACCACTACAGTGGCTCCTATCCTATCAATCCTATTTTGCTTTTCAAACTTTCTTTAGCAGATTTTCCACTTTTAACTCATTCTACAAATAATCTGACCACCCATGCCACCTATTTAAACTGTGCACAGTAACTATGATAAAGAAACATGCTAGAAATAAATGAATTTGTTTCAAAGCATGGCAAGAAGCTATCAGAGTTTATATCAGTTTTGGTTTTTAATTTTGTTTGTTTTTTAAATATGGGCCGACATGACCCACTTCTATTTTGAGTCTTTAAAGTCTTTCTTAAAACTGGGTAGAGAACGGACTCCCAAGAAGTCAAAGAGAAACAAAGCAGCCGTTCCATTATTTGGGAGAAGTTGTTGTGACTTGGACTAAGATGATAGCAGTGGAGATAGAAATAAATGAATAAATTTTGAATATCTTAGGAGTAGAATTTACAGGACCTGGCTGATGGATTACCCATAGGAAAAATGGCAATAAATTATTCAGTAAGGACTTTAGAGTTACATATAATTGTCTGACCCTGAATAAACTCACCTTTCTGAGGCTAAATTTCTGTTTAATTAGGATAATAGTATTACTTAGACCATATGAAATTGCCATTTTGATTGTAGTAATCTACAAAACCCATATTTAAACAGTTTAATCTATTACAAAACTGACAGAATTATTGTAAAGATTAAATAAGATAAAGTATCATTGAAGTCCACTTCTTACTGTACTTAGTAGATGTTGGTTTCCTTCCCCTTTATTTTTCCTTTCTTATATTTCATGATCCAAATAAAAATCTTTTTATTGTAGTCTTCTTTGATTAACTACTGTACATTGAACTTTTTACTCTCTAAACTTCACTTTAAAAAACAGATTTCTCTGCCCTAGCTGATTTGGCTGTGGATAGCGGTTGGCCTGTGGACCGAAGGATCCCAGGTTCAATTCTGATCAAGGGCAAGTACCTTGGTTGCAGGCTTCTCCCTAGCCCCGGCCCTGGTCGGGGCACATGTAGGAGGCAACCAATTGATGTTTTTCTCTCACATCGATGTTTCTTTCTGTCTTTCCCTCTCTCTTCCACTCTCTCTATAAGATCAATGGGTCAATATCCTCAGGTGAGCATTAAAAAATAAAAACCAGATTGTATAAGCATAATTAATGGGCACAAGACACTGGGGGATAGAGGAGGAGGGGGGAAGGTCAAGGGGAAAAAATGGAGACTTATTTAACACTTTTTGTAATACTTTAAGCAATAAAACAAAATTAAAAAAAACCAGATTGCTCTAGTTTAACAATTCCCATATCTGCCTTGTTTGCAAAAATTCAGACAGGACAAAGGCTTTTACCTATGGCAGGTTAATGATGGATTCTGGGAAAAATATGTTTTTTCCGGATTCTAGATTTTACCACATTGATACTACTTTGCTATATATTTATTAAGGTGCTATTTCATTTTCCTAAAAAGATTAAAAATGTTTTGAGAGCAAGGCACATATCCTATGGTTTGGCATCAAACATTGTTATGTATCTAGTGGATGTTCAATAAATATTTTCTGATTTAATTAAAACTAGATATCATGCACAATGTATACAAAATGAAGGAAAAAAAGGGAAGAAAGAAAGAAAACATAAGAAAGAACATCAAGTTGATTTAAAATCCAAGCTAATATAATGACAATTCTAGAACAGAAGAAATAAAGGAATTATCAGAATAAAATTGGGTGATTAGGGAAAGTCTCCAGAAGAGGAAGTTTTAGCAGGGCTACCGATTGTAGTAGTGAGCTTGAAGTCTTAGAGCAGTGTGCTACTCACTAAAAAGTACTCCAAAAGCAGAGAATAAGACATATTGAGTCATAAAGAATTGGGAGCAATAGTTCCAATTTGTAACAGGCATCTGTTAGATCAGCTGGAATTTGAAACCACCTGTCCAATTACTTATGGCAAGGCTTTAATCAGCATCACAGAATTGAAGAGGTCTTATATTTTGGTTATGCTCAATTTGTTTACATGTAACCGTCATTTTTATCAAAGCTGCCTATATTTTTACACACAGCCAGTTCCACCACTTTGAACAAATCAGACAAAATACCCATAAAACTGACTTGAATTAATGGGTCAATTTTACTTAAGCAGGCATGAACCTTAATAAAGGCAATTAAGTAACTAGCATGCAAACACCATGAAATAATTTTCTTTAGCATTTCTAAGGAACCTGAAGAGCAGGATCAAAGGTAAGGCAGCAGGTCTTACACTTACAGCTTATGAAACATTTCATGTTTTACATATTTCACTTGATTTCCAGCACCCTTTGATAGCTGTTATACTTTTCCATTTTGCAGATGAGGACATTAAAATTCAGAGATATTAGGCAATTTTCTCCAAATCACAAGTAACACAGTAGGGAGTCTGGGTTCAAAATGAAGTCTTTGCAAATACCCTTGTACTTACTTTGCTTGTGGTATTCAAATGTTGCTGGGTTTTGAAATCACCAGGGATCTGTTAAATATAGGCACCCGGGATAAGAACAAGGACCTGTCCCTCTCCAGGTCGGTGTTATTTCAGGTGATATTAATATCATAAACCGAGAAGCACTATCCTATATACCAACTCGACTAATGGGTTAAAAAGAAAAGTGGGTTAAGAGTTGGACAGGTCCCATATGTAAGGTATGCATCTTTATAGTAAGTGGATAACAAATATTGCATTTGTAGCAATTTTTGTCGCCACAAAGGCACTAATATGAACATTCATCTACTTAGAGACTCATAAAGGTTAGCAAGAATATGGGACTAGATGCAAATTAGTCCCATAATGATGACCATGCCACATTTCTTTTTTATTCACTAAGATAAGCAGAAAACTATTTTGTTACTTAATGATATCAGAAGTGCTATCTATCACATATGTGATGCAATTAACCATGGCTAAAATAACTGCAAATATCCTGATTTAGGGAAAACCAAGCCACCATGGTATAGTTAAATATCTTGATTTTGTTGGTGATAATGAAAGCTTTAAATTGTAACACAATTTGGTGAGAATAAAAACAAGGTTGGGCAAAAGTAGGTTTCCAATTGTTCATATGGAAAATAATACAAAAATAATGAATAATAATACAAAAGTAAACTGTGTTTCATGTACCCACAAGTGTAAACCTACTTTTGCCTCACACGGCATTTAATGAATAGGAGCTGGTATCAATCCTTGAGTTAAGTATGTTCTGTGATGGGTTTTGATTGTCAAAGAGTAAGAAGGAATCAGGTCCTGGTTGAAGTCCCTATACTAGACTCAGTAGGATCTGTAGGGGGTTTACCTGGCTACACGAAGACTCAAAGCAGACGGAATTGACTGTGAGCTTTTGTGTCTCTCAGACTATAGTCAGCATCAGTGTTTCAAAAGAAGCCAGCAGAGCAAACTGTTGGGAATCCAGAAGCTGTTAAACCTCAGTCACTCCATCTAGAGATGCTCTGAGAAACATATTTCCCAATAGAGGTATTTATTTAGTACAACTTGAGATATTGAGCACCTTTAAAGAACAAAAATACAGCTCAGCTATAAAAGAAAGAAGAAAATGTTTGAAAGAGAAATTGGGACAAAAAAAGATTTATTTATTTATTTTTCTTAAAGAATGGATGAACTTGACTTTTAAAAAATGTTTTTTGTTTAATCCCCTACTGAAGGGAAAGAGAGGAGAGGGAGAATGAGGAGAGTGTAGGGGGTTAAATAGTGATGGAAGGAGACTTGACTCAGGGTGGTAAACACACAATACAATACACAGATGATGAATTATAGAATTGTACATCTGCAACCTATATAATTTCATTAACCAACTAGAGGCCTGGTGCACAAAATTTGTGCTTGGGAGGGGGGTGTCCCTCAGGCTTGCAACCTCTCACAATCTGGGACCCCTTGGGGGATGTCTGACTGCTGGTTTAGGGCCAGATATCCCTCTGCAATCCGGGACCACTAGCTCCTAACTGCTGGCCTGCCTGCCTGCCTGATTGACCCTAACTGCTCATCTGCCTACCTGATCACCCCTAACCTTTCTGCCTGCCTGCCTTATCTCCCCTAACCACTCTGCATGCCTGCCTGATAGCCCCTAACTGCTTCTTCCTCTGCCCCCGCTACCGCAGCTTCATCCAGAAGGACATCCAGAATGATGTCTGGAAGGTCATTTGGCTGTCCGGACTAATTAGCATATTACGCTTTTATTATTATAGAGGTTACCCCAATAAAGTCACTGAAAAAGGTGGGGGGAGGGACTGGATGGATTTAAGCAGGTGATTCAGAATAACAGTGATAACTGAAAACACATAAGACAGAAAGAAATGATTAAATTGATGTCCCTGAATAGATGGCAGGAGAAGTAATCTAGAATTCAGGGATGTTGCAAACAAGAAGGAAGGAGAAAGTAAATACATATAAAGATAGATGTCATTAATGCTAAGAAACTTCCCAGCCAATCACTTTTACATTTTATCCTAAAAATGAAGTGAAGCGACACAAAAGCAAAAGCCTTGAGGAGAGTGAAGAACTGCTGGAAATGGCCTCTGAGAAAATTGAAGGTAAAGGCAGATTAGGGAAATGAGTGATTGCTAAGCCATAAGAAAGCACTTAAAAGTGTAAACCATGATTTCCTAGTGCTTTTCAGTATTGCACAATACCAAACATGGGCCCACAGAGTAATGCTCAGTTTTCATTCTGTTAACTGGATACAACAGAAGAAAAATGTGACAAATGAATTGGTAATATTTATGTAAACACATTTTAAATGATGGTAAATGACCTCTAAATTTAATAAAGTATAAGATAATGACAAGAAAGGATTCATAAGAAAAGAATAAAAGATCTAAAAATTAGACATATACATATTATAGGAAATATATTTAGAAAATTTACTAAGTATGGTAAATTAATTAGATGCTATAATATTTAAGCTGAATTTTGAATTTAAGTTTTAAGGTGAATTAGGGTTGTAAGTCAAGGGTATAATCAGGGTGCTGAATGACTAAGCGAAGTGGCCAATATGGAAGGAATTAAGAATCCTACATAATAAAAGGCTAATGTGCAAATTTTCCCCTTGACTTGGAATTCAACCAGGAGTTCAACCGGAAATTTGGTCAGGAGGTGGGGCCAGCCTGCTAACCACCCATGGCCCCTTCACCCAGCTTGCCCCACCCCCAATTGGCCCTGATGGGGCAGGCCAGCTGGACCCCACCCATGCATGAATTTGTGCACTGGGTCTCTAGTCTATAATAATTAAAAAGTGTATTTGTATAGAAGAATGGAAGAAGATAGGAATGAGAGTAGGAGTTGAAAGCACCTTAACAAAGTTGTGAATAAGAGGTATTCAGCAAGTCAATGGTCGTGAGGAGTAAGGGTACAAATTAGAAGAGTCATTTTTAATAAGGCTCTAAAGTCAGATATGTAGGGAGTAGATGAGGCTCTAATAAAATTTAATTACAATGGAATTAAATTATAGAAGACATAATGAGCATTTGGGGATAAAAGAGAAAAATGTTTTGGGCTAGGAAAGAGAACAAATGTGAGATGAGAGTAAAAGCTAGGATAGATAAATGGAGCACTTCCATCTTCATGGTGACCAAGAAACACTGGGTTTCCAAGGTGAGCGTTCCCATGAATCTTATTTGGATAGACTGTGCTATTGAAAGAAGTTATCCAAATTATAAGATATTTTTAAATATATTTTTATTGATTTCAGTGAGGAAAGGAAAGGAGAGGAACAAATGATGAGAAAGAATCATTGATAAGCTGCCTCCTGCATGCCCCACACTGGGGATTGAACCTGGGCTCAATGTGTTCTGACTGGGAATTAAAGCATGACCTCCTGGTTCATAGGTCAATGCTCAACCACTAAGCCATGCAGACTGGGCTAATAAGATATTATTAATTGCACTTGTCATTCCCATCTACTTCTATGTTCATGATTGTTTCACAGGGCTAGAATTCTAAACACCTATTTCTTCAAGTCCCTTCAAACTTGGACTCTGAATGAGAATGAGGTTTCAATAATGAGATGCACTTGAGAAAGCTTGAAAGACAGAAGGAAGCCAGGGACTACAAGCCTGCATCTGTGGCAAGGAACAAGAAATTTTCTGTAACACCAATGTTTGTAAATGTTGGATTATACATTCTACTGGTAGTGACATCAGCAGTAGTGGTAGCATGGTCAGTTTTCTGACAGTAGGATTCTAAACATTCAGCAATATCCCCTGATTTCTGCTTTTCTAGCCTTATGATGGTTTTGTAAGTATCCAATTTCTTATATTAAATCTAATCTGCTTTGGGGGAAAACAATTAAAGTGACCCCAGTTTCCTATAACCAGCTAGTATAGCAGGTCAGCAAGAATAGCCATCTTTCGGAATCCTCATTATATGGTGAAAACTGAACAGGTCTTCTTAAGTGGGCAGGCTGCAGGCTAAAGTCCACTTTAACCTTAATTGTGTTCCAAATGGTCGCTTGACCCAATTAAATAAATATGATGATTCCAAAGACTCATAGAAATTGGAAATAACAGCAACCCTAGAGGACGGGAACATGAAAAAGCAGAGAGACCCCACTGGTGCACGAATCCATGTACCAGGCCTCTAGCTTGCATATAAGATCTTTGGTTAATCACTTCCCACCCTCCTACCTCTCCTGTTTCCTTTGATATTCATCAGTCTGTTCCATGTTTCCATGTCTGTGGTTTCCACTCCTGCATTGAACATCTGCCCCCTGGTGGTCAGTGTGCATCATAGCTACTGGCTGGTCTGCTGGTTGCTTAGGCTTTTATATATATATATATATATATATATATATATATATATATATATATGAGGTCCTGTGCACAAAAATTTGTGCACTTGGGGGAGGGTGGGTCCCTCAGCCCAGTCTGGGGCCCCTTGAGGGATGTCCACCTGCTGGCTTAGGCCTGCTCCCTGTGCAATTGAGCCTAAGCTGGCAGTCAGACATCCCTCTGGCAGCCCGGGAGCCCTCAGGGGATGTTCACTTGCCAACAGGGAGCAGGCCTAAGCTGCAGTCGGACATCCTTAGTACTGCTAAGGAGGCAAGAGAGGCTCCCACCACCACCACTGTACTGGTAGCCATCAGCCTGGCTTGTGGCTGAGCAGAGCTCCCCCTGTGGGAGTGCACTAGGGGCAGCTCCTGTATTGAGTGTCTGCCCCATGGTGGTCAGTGTGTGTTATAGTGACCAGTCATTCCCAGTTGTTCTGCTATTAGGGTCAATTTGCATATTACCCCTTTATTATATAGGATAGATATCAAAGTCAGGACATTGATGTAATCCATAGAGCTTATTCGTATTTCACCAGTACACATGTATTCATTTGTGTACTTGTACCTTCCTAATCACTATCAAAGATACTCATCATCACTGTAAGGTTCCTTGATGTTATTCCTTTACTGCCAAACCTAACCCATTCTCCATCTTTATACTTGTTATCTCACAAATGTTGCATATATGGGATTATGTAGGATGTATCCTTTTGAAAGTGTTTTCTTAATTAAAAACAAACCAAAAAAAGTCAGTCTTCCTTAAAAAAAGAAAACCACAATGTTTTGCACATTTTGTAGTGAAATATTATGTAAAGAAGATGATATTTAAACACAGGTTCTGGATATAAAAACATTTTGACTAGAAGGTTTTTGTCATTTTTAAATGTGATTTTATTTAAAGTGTAGAAACTACCTCCAAATAACTCCATAGTTTCTAAAAGCAAATTATGGTTGAAATAATTTTCAAAAGAATGTAATTCCTGTGGAATGCTGCCGAATTTCCTACAGTAAATAACAGCACAGATGCAATTATACAGACCTAGAAATATGCTGTCTCATGTTTCAGTAGTCACATTTTCAGGCAAGTGAGCTTCTCCACGTTACCAATACAACCTGAATCTTAAGAAAGGTGACAGTGCTTATTTTGGAAGACAATACATTCCATCCTCCTTGTTTTAAGGGGAAAAAATGTAAACCCAAAAGAATTCAGAAAACTTTTATCCATGTGGGAAAAACAAATTAAAATAGAAACCCTGTGGAGGCACTGTCTGCCTTGATTCAGAAGAGCTCAGAGGAGAGCTGACGTGAATTGCATTATCACCGGGGTATACAACGGCCAGAAACTCAACTTTAAAACTTGTTAATTGGATTGTTAGATTTTGCTTTTTGTTTTGTTTTTGGTGTTATTTTGTATGAGTTTCTTATATATTTTGAATATGAACCCCTTATCAGATATATCATTACAAATATTTTCTTCCAGTCAGTAGGTTCTTTTTGTTTAGTTGATTATTTCCTTTACTGTGTAAAAACTTTTTAGTTGGCTTTAGTCCCATTAGCGGTTTTTTTCCCCCCTTTTGTTTCCCTTGTCCTAGGAAATGTCCAAAAATATTGCTAACAGTGATGTCAAAGAATTTAATGTCTGTTTTCTTCTAGGAGTTTTATGGTTTTGGGTCTTACATTTAAGTCTTTAATTAATTTTGAGTTCATTTCTTATATGATTTAATAAAATGGTCTTTTTTCTTTCTTTCTCTTTTCTATTTTGCATGCCAAAAATCCCCACAAACAATCCAATTAATAAATGGGCAGAGGACCTGAATAGACATTTCTCCAAAAAGGACTAATAGACATAAAATAAGGTTAACATCACTAATTATCATAGAATACAAATTAAAACCACAATGAGATATTACCTCACACCTGTCAGAATTACTATTGTCAATAAATCAACAAATAAGTGTTGGCAAGAATGTGCAGAGAAAGGATTGCTTGTGCACAACTGATGGCATTTTAAATCAGTGCCAGCCACTATGGAAACCACTATAGAGGTTCCTCAAAAAAATTAAAACAGATCCAGCAATTCCACTTCTGTGTATCTATTTGAAGAAATCCAAAGACCCATTTGAAAAGATATATGCATTCCTATGTTCACTGCAGCATTATTTACAATAATGAAGATATGGAAGCAACTTAATGGATAAAGAAGATGTGGTGTATATACACAATGCGATATTACTCAACCATAAAAGAATGATTTTTTTGCCATTGTGACAACATGGATGGACCTAGAAGGTATTATGCTAAGTGAAATAAGTCAGACAAAGAAAGACAAGCACCCTGTGGTTTCACTTATATGTGAAATCTAAATATCAAAATAAATAAACAAAACAGAAACAAACTCATAGATAGAAAGAACAAATTGATGGTTGCCCAATGGGAGAAGTTTGGGGAGACTGGTAAAGTGAAGGGATTAAGAAGTACAAATTAGCAGTTACAAAAATGGTCGCAGGAATGTAAAGTACACCATAGAGAATATAGTCAATAAGATTTTAATAACTATATATATATGTCTAACCACTGTGCCGTATACCTGAAACTAATATTATACTGAATGTCAACTGTAATTGAAAATTATTTTTAAAACCCTTTCTCTCCTGTTGGAGCCCTATATCTTGGGCCATATCACAAAGCTTTCTCACTACTCCAACCCAAGAGACTGGGAACCACCTCCACCACTAAGTGAACATGTGAGCATTTTTTCCTCAAGCAAATGAGCCCACATTATGATAAAGGACTTTTCCACCACTTGCTAGGTAGGACAACTTAGGATATGTAGGGTAGATGATCAAATATTATAAATATTTAAGTATTTTATGGTATGTAATGAATAGAAGAATTTCAGATTACATAAAATCTAGAATACCAATTGAAGTGTAAGCAGTTCTTAGAACCATTTACTGTACTAAGGGTTTGTATTAGTTTTCTAGGGTCACAGACTATAAGTGGATTATATAGCAGAAATTCATTGTCTTCCAGTTCTAGAAACTAGAAGTCCAAGATCAAGGTGTCAGCAGGTTTGATTAGTTCTGGGGGCTGTGAGGGAAGGACCTGTTCCAGCTCTCTCTCCTTGCTTGTAGATAACCATCTTCATGTTCACATGGTGCTTCCTGTGTGTATGCCTGTGCCAAAATTTGCCTTTTGTATGACACCAATCCTACTGGATTAGGGGCCCATTATTTTCCAGTGTAACCTCATCTTAATTAATTACATCTACAAAACCTTATTTGCAAAAATGGTTCACATTCTTAACTACTGAAAGTTAGGACTCAGACACATGGGAATTTTTGAGGAATACAATTCAATGAATAATAACATACATATTATTTGGTTAAAAGAATCTTTCCAGAGCCTGGCTGGTGTTGCTCAGTCACTGAGCATCAACCCATGAACCAATAGGTCACTGATTCAATTCCCCAGTCAGGGGTACACCTGGGTTGCACCATCCCCAGTATGGGGCATAAAGGTGGCAGTCCATGGATGATGTTCCTCTCTCCTGGATATTTCTATCCCTCTCCCTTCCTCTCCCTCTAAAAATCAATTTTAAAAAGAATATTTCCCTCTATTTTGTCCAAACTTTTCCTGCAGGAATTTGTATCTGCAGAAGAAAGCTTGATTGAGCAGAACTATAATGAGTTGCTGGTCACTTTCTTCCTCCATGAATGGAGATAAGTCATATTGTATTCTTTATTTTTTAAGAGTCACCTGCATGGCTCCTTCTAGTTGTATAAATAGGTGGTAAGCTAACAATCATTACCTTGAGGATAAAATGTTGTAAAGCCTTCACTGATCAGTCTGACAAAGGTGACTCCTTTTAATAACCTTTGATGAGTGGACTTTACCTATGGAGAAAAGATTGGCAAATGTATAGCATTGAATATCCTGTAAGAACTGATTGAGAGCCAGCTTTGTTTGGTGGAATCTCTGATGAACTGACATCATCTCAACCAGCAGTAAAGACACCAATAATCCCCAAGGTGAACTTTCAGGAAGGGTACGAACTGTTTGAACCAGAAAACTGGTTTAATAATGTAAGAAGTTACTAAAAAAGACTTATTCAGGTGTATTAACTTCAAATCTACCGAAGTTTCAAACTTCTCTATTTCTGTGGGCCAGGGGAAACATTCATCTTGATTTCATTTATCTAATCTAATAAAAGAGTAATATGCAAATTAACCATCACTCTGAGATACCTAGGCCATGCCCACCAGCCAAGCCACACCAGCCAGCCAATCAGAGTGGCTGTATGCAAATTAACCCAGCCAAAATGGCAGCCGGCAGCCACAGAGCTAGTGCAAACAAAGGCTTCCATTGCACCAGGAGTAAACTGTCTGCCTAGGCTGGCTGGGCCTCTGCTCAAGGAAACGATGTTTCAATTTTAGAAGCTACAGAGCTGAAGCAAACAGGAGGCTTCGTGCCTGCCTAGGCCTCCTCTCAAAGTAACAAAGTTTCAATTATAGAAGATAAATAAACCCCAGAAACATGATTCCAGCCAGCCTCACTGGAATGTCGGGTCAATGGGAGCTGTGGGCAAGCCTGAAAACGGCCCTCAACCCCTCAACCAGGCTGGCCAGGCATGCCAGCAGGTGGACATCTCCCCAAGGGGTCCCAGACTGTGAGAGGGCACAGGCTGGGCTGAGGGACCCCTCTGGGTGCACACATTTTTGTGCACCGGGCCCCTAGTTTAATGATAAGACAGAGTTAAGTTCTCTAAATTTACAGATAGTCAGTGTTAGCTCTCATTGTGCACAGGGCCTGAAGCTTGGCTATCAGCCTCTGAAAGTATATCAAAAACTCATGTCCCAGAATAAAGTCCAGATCAAGTTCATATATGCTCATGAACTTTTCATTCATACTTCTTGATTATTGTTCTCAGAGCCCATCTATAGCACAGCAGGCTTTTAGGCATTACTTTCTGTTTTCAATGGCTATGTATGAAAATTATCATATTTTATCTAGTGATCATATATGATTGATTCAAAAGAGATGCTTTCACATTAGCTCATTATACTAGACTTTTGCTGGTCCATTTCTTTGTTTGCAACTCCCAGTAATCTTTGGTCCATGTGGAATCAGATACTATACGTATTTGATTCACTGCTACTTAGCACTGAGTTGAGGAACTCAATTTATATTTCTCAAATGACAAGAGACAGTAGAACATGGTGGCTAAATTTTTACCAGAAACCAGGTTGCCTGAGTCCAAATCCTACTCTGTCACTTACTAACACTAGCTGTGTACACTTAGGCATGACACTTAGCATCTCTGTGCTTTCTTCAGTTTTATCATGGGTAAACAGAATAATAATGGTATACCTGTCTCTTAAAGTTGTAGGGATATATATATATATATATATATATATATATATATATATATATATATATAATCTATTATATATCTTATATGATAAAAGACTAATATGCAAATTGACCAAACGGCAGAAAGACTGGTCGCTATGACGCACATTGACCACCAGGGGGGAGATGCTCAATGCAGGAGCTGCCCCCTAATGGTCAGTGCACTCCCACAGGGGGAGCACTGCTCAGCCAGAAGCTGGGCTCATGGCTGGTGAGTATAGTGGTGGTGGCAGGAGCCTCTCATGTCTCTGTTGCAGCACTAAGGATCTCGGACTGACAGCCTATGGGGAGCAGGCCCAAGCCATCAGTTGGACATCCCCCAAGGGCTCCCAGACTGCAAGAGGGCACAGGCTGAGCTGAGGAGCCCCTCCCCAAAGTGTACAAATTTTATACACCAGGCCTCTAGTATACACACACACACACACACACACACACACACACACACACACACAAAGCATTGTGACCAATATTTTGCATGTAATAAGTATTATAGGAGTACTAGAGGCCTGGTGCACAAAATTTGTGGACAGGTAGGGTCCATAGGCCTGGCGAGCTATCAGGGCCAATCAGGTTCCCCACTTTCCCATCTCCTCACTTCCCCATCTCCTCCTTCCCTCACTCCCTCAGCACCCTGCCACCACCGCCACTGATGGTCCACCATGTTTTGCGTCACCCCCTGGTGGTCAGCACACACCATAACAAGCTATCGGACTCCCAGTCTCTTGGTCAAACTCCCGAGGGGACAATTTGCATAGTAGCCTTTTATTATACAGGATTAGCTCTTATGGTTTGCAATCTCATTATTAATAATAAATTTAATTTAGGGTTAGGTGAGCTTTTTAGTTAAATACATAGAGCAAACAGTTATCTCCTCTGCCTATGTAGAGAACTGGCCTGGGATCAAGTCTTCTTAAAGAACATTGCTGAAAGAATAGCTCAGAACTAAGACCTGGTATTGATAAATCAAGTGATAAATTACAGTGGGCTCAGCAACTTACTATAGGCTCAGAGCTATATTTTTTTCATCCCAGTGATCAAGAGGCCCCTGGGTGAGGTGCATGGGGACTGGAGCCAACAAAGGACAGAAAAGAATGCCCTAGTGTCTTAGAAACACTCCAAAAAAAATTAAAAGAAATCTATATTTCCTACCAAGTATTGTATTCTCTCTTAAAAAGGATTCTATCTGTATCAGAGTCAATAATTTCAAAATCTCTCTCATGAACATGTTAGTAGAATCATCTCTCTAGATTAAAAGACAACAACATACAGCTAGAAACCCTATTTGGAAAAGGTGTTATAGTCCTAAGAACTGGCAAACATTTATGTTCAATAAATTCAGTAATGTCACACTTCCAGCTTAAAAATATTCATTCCTTTGGAATATAGAAAGTTTGCAGCAGGAGGGATCTTACTGCTGAATCTTGCTGACATAGATGAGCTAACGTTAGAATCATCTAACATAATAAAAGAGAAACATGCAAATTTGACCATTACCACCAGCCAATCAGAGCGGCTGTATGCAAATTAACCCAGCCAAGATGGAGGCCAACAGCCATGGAACTAGAGCAACAGCCATGGAACTAGAGCAAACTGTTGCAACTGCCTGCCTAGGCTGGCTGAGCCTCTGCTCACAGCCACGCCCACCAGCCAATCAGAGC
>PVJC01015172.1:0-35428 GCA_004026665.1 Murina feae
ATGGGGTATTTTGCACATAATGTACAAATATAATTTGTAACTCTCAGTTCTAATCAGCTAAGACCAGACTGACATAGAGAAGAGGGCTAAGGCAGAATTTTTGTACACAAATTAACATTAAAAGGAGGCATAATACCATTCATATCAGAAAGAGACAGACTTGAAAACAAACCAGACAAAACCCCTGGAGCATCATCAGAAATGGTGTTGGGAGTAACAAGGCATTAATGGAAATAATGGTAATTATAATGGGCTCAAAAAGGGCATGACTTTATTTTTTTTTATTATTGCTTAAAGTATTACAACAAGTGATAGATAGGTCTCCATTTTTTCCCCTTGCCCTTCCCCACTCCTCCCCTGCCCCCCAGTTTCTTGTGTCCATTGATTATGCTCATATGCATGCATGCAAGTCTTTCAGTTGACTTTAATTTGAGGTTGTGTATATCATAATTTGCAAAATTTCACTGCTTTATTTCCTGTTTGATTTTGGGGGTATTATTTTTCAATAAAGAGTTTTACTATTTTCAGTAAGTGATGTATTATAATGCACTCTGGATCTTATTTACAATGATGATGCGTTGAGCACTTACTGTGTGTTAAGCATTACATGCTCAGTATTTTAATTAACACTCACAACAACCCTGCCGTCAAGGTAGTTGCCATTTCTGTTTTACAAAAATTATAAGATGAAAATGAAAACTCACAGGCGTTGTCTGACCAAAGTGACCCAGAGGTGATGGAGATGTGGTTTGCACCTTGATGTCTGCCAGCCCTGATGGCTTTCCACTGTACTGTCCTTCTCTCAGTGGTGATTAGTAAGTGACCTTACTTACCTAACTGGACAGATGGACCACAGTGATGATTAGTGAGTAACCTTATTTACCTAACTTGGACCTCTGAACCACATCTGGCCTGTCCACACTGTGGCATTTCTCCAGGGAACCCTTAGTTTTCAGCCCTGTCTCCTTATGATGAGTAATTGAAATAGACAGTTGCCTAGTTTATACATGGCTTTGGGAAAATTACATAATCTAATTATGCCAAAGTATATTCAGTGACCCACAAGATTTGGATAATAGGAGGCTCGTATCTGTGGCCATTATTTTCATATTTCCTCATTTATTTAAAAGATTTGGATAAGTTTATTAAACTGTAAGAACCACATTAATGATAGTAATGGTTAAGATATGTTAAGTACGTATGTCCCAGGCATTGGGCTGAGCACTTTACATGCAATATCGTATTTAACCTATCCAACGCTGTGGTGAGATACTATCTTTATTATAATGGTTAGCAGACAAAGATTCAAAAACTTGAAGTGATATGGCCAAGGACTCACAGCTGTCATGACCAAGCCAGGATTGCAAATCAGGACGGAGTTCATGGGTCTGTAGGCAAGGAAGTTAATGCAAATGAATAAAACAGGCCAGAAAGGGGCCATGGCAAATGCCTGAGCTCATCCATGTTTGTTGGGATGGCTACTCAGTTCTACCATTTTGAGGCTGTGCAGGAATGTGGGCCCAGGTCTTCTGATTTTTTTTTTTTTTTTTCGGGTCAGTAATCTGAATGTGTTCAATGTAAAATCTAATTTTAAAATGCTAGCTTGTATTTATTTCAAATGTGTTTCTTTAAGCATTTCAAGAGGCTGGTAAGCATATGTGTAGGCAGAGGCTGGCCCTGGCTTCCTGGTACCTCTGATTTAAATATATGCTCTTAGCCCTCAGGCTACAGGAGTTCCAAGGTCTCTTTAGGGCATCTCTGCAAATAGCTAGTTCCAGGTCTGTAATTTCCTCTATCAATAGCTTCCTCTTCCTTCAATAAATGGAATACCGTTTCCAGAACTTCCTCTTTCCAGGTGCAGACTTCCACTGCTCTGGCCCCAAGACTGAGAAATATTTGTGTCTTCCAAATGAACAGGGCCAACTTTTCATTAAAATAAATACATAGTGCCCTTTGAGGGTTATTTGCCTATTTACTTAAGAGGAAGTAAACATATATGTTCAGGGGGAGAATTCCTTCAGAGTTTGGGAAATATGACCATGTGCCTGGTGCCTTTGAATTTTATTTCCCTGAAAGTCACCTGCCCTCTAATGTCCTGATGCACCTAGTTGTGATGGCAATGCCGCAGCATGGAAATTGGTTCCATCTAAGTTTCTCTCTTGGAATTCACAAAGTTGTTTCAGTTGACAGATTCACCCTTTAGGGATGTTCCGTAAGACAGCTGGGCTCCTGGAGTGCCCAATCTGCCCCCCGTCTTCAGCTGAAGCAGAGGGGAGCGCCACAGGCTTCAAAAGGTTGAGCAGCACTTCATGCGATTTTCCACTTCCCACTCATGTTTATTAATATCTGGGCAGAAATGTGACAATGGGAAATTTTGATGTGCACAGGAGGGTAGCTAGAGCAAGCAAGCATTCTCAGTTTAATATAGTACCAATCAAGTAGGCTGCGCTGAAAAAAAAAAAAAAAAAGAAGGAACATGCACCCTAAATCTATTTGTATCCAAGGATTTAGATACAAAATCTATTTTGCACAAAATAGCTAAATGGTGGTTTGAATTATCAAATAAGCTACAAAATAATGAAGAATGCTAAGAATAGTGACAAAGCATTGCTCTTAACCTGGCCAGTGGACTTATAGATGTCATTTCTCTCTGGAAAGTAAGAGTTCTTTGGTGACTGACATGTTCTATTTGAGAACTAGGATTCTAGTGGATCCTTAAAACTTTTGCAGAATTGGGAGATATACCATAGCAATACACAGCAGTCATTTTATGATGAAAGAGATGAAGGTATTAGTCTATGAGTATCTATAGCCTTTTCCCTTCTCTCTTCTCTCTGTCTGCAAAAGAGTTTAGATTTTTCCTACTCTTTCCCTTCCTCATCCTCCATGGAGGGTTCTTCTACCAGGGATGCTGAGTTAGGAGACTAGCTGAAGGGGAAAAGAGAAAGCACAGAGGGAATGTCACTCTGTAGAACACCCTATGGAGATGAGGAAGAGGTGGTAATCGAGAAAGGACCACAGAGGTTGAATGGAGTAGCTGGTGAGGGAAATGGTTTAACAGAGGAGGATGAGATGTCCCAAAGACTTCTGGAAACATAGGGGAGAGCAGATGATTTTGATAATATTCTACTTATGCTACTTGAGAGGTGCCTTAACTCATTAGAGTGCCTATTTGGATGATATGATTTTGAAGTTCAAGTTTCTTATGGACTGAACCACATGAATCATAGATTGAATAGGGTTACAACTGTTAATGGTATTGCCTGTTCACCCCTCCTTTCCACTCTATTAGGCCCTCTAATTATTTCCAAAGAGGCATAGATACTCAACACAGAAGCACAAACACATGAGACTTGGTTTTCTGTCAGGGATAGGTACCTTTTCAGTCAGTGTAACATTATTCTCAGACTTCAGAGTAATCTGACTCATGTAGTGGTAACTTCAAGGAATTTGTTGTGATCTTGTCAGGGAGTCAGGCATCTATGTGACCCTTTAAACCTCTTACCCATTTACTCAATAAATATTTACTGACCATTTACCATGCCTTAGGCATATACTCTTTGTTCCAAGGGTACAGTAGTTAACAAAGCAATCAACCCTCCTTACAGAGTCTCCATTTCTTTCTACACACATTTTTTTAAAAAGAAAATGTTTCCTATTAAGTAGGCAAAGAAATATGAGTGGCAGTTGATGTATTGGCTATTTAAATCACTGGGAAAATTAAATCATATTTCAGCATCCTCATGCTAGAATTACAGCGAATGGGTTATACCAAATACTTTACCCTCTATCCATCCAAAACTAACTTTTACCCTCAACTAACAGAGCCTGGCATAGTTTCAAGAATTGCAGGGAAACAGGTTGCTCAAGGTTGGCCCATGATGCAAGTTGAGGTTCATGAGGCCAGAGTTGGGTCCCAGCTGAGTCACCATATGCCTTGGGCAAGTGGCATAACCCAAGTCTTTGTTACTTGTAAAATGGGGTCAACAATCGTACCTACTTCATTAGTAGTCATATGTAGATTCAATGAGCTAATTCATATAAAGAAAGCACTTAGCTCGGGGCATGCCAGAGAGTGTGCACTCAATTATTACTGTTATCTATCCTTTTTGTTTGTTTGTTTCCTTACCTCTAAAGACTGGGCTGGAAGAGTTCAGCTCCTCTTAAGGCAAAACTCTCTTTTGCAAAAGAAATGAAAAAAAAAAAATTATGAATGAGAAAGACTCCCTGACAAGTGAAGTCAGGGCCTGATTGAGATGCACTGAGGACATAAAATAATGATATGTAAAGTCTGTGCAAGTTCTAGAACAGACAGAACACCCCCAGAGAAGAGCAGAGACTGTGTTTTTCCACGTAGCATGTGCATGCGTCAGGGTCTCTGTGTGTGAAATTATTTTCTACCAACTGCAGATGCTCTCTGACTGCACATGACAACTTTGGCAAGCTTGCCTCACCAAGGGGACAGCAGGACTCCACCAATATTGTTTCCGTGGTCCAAGAGCTGCTGCCAACTCTGAGAAAGTTCCTCTGATGGAACAATATGACCTGAGTGACACAGACAAATAATGCCAAAGGCCAGGGTCAAGCCAGCAAAGTAATTTACTAATCAGCGGTTCCAGTTAACAAATACTCATGGGACATCTTTATACTCTAGTCTTTTCGGGTTCTACATCTAAGTTTCAAGCAAATTTTTCTCAGTCATCTGATTCCCAAAATTTGTCTCCCACCCTTTTGATGGGAATGTTTTCAGAGGTTAAAACATCAGCTGAAAGGTTGTATTGAGTGATTTCTAGGATGGTCTAGTCCTGATATTCTCTATTACATGTGATTTCATCTCATTCATCTCAGTGATGGTCCCTTTTGTTTTGAGGCAAAACTTGCCTTCATGCTCTGTGCCACTCGGCTTATCACCAGGAAGCAGGATGGTGCAGGAAAGGGAGAACCAGGAGGTCCAGTGAACCTGGATTCAAATTCTGGTTCTGCCATGTCCTGCTTATTTGCTGGTTAGCTGCTCCCAGGGTCTAATTTCTTCATGTAACATCAAGACACTGAGAATTCGAGATGAGCTCTAATAATCATAAATGCTGACTTATGGCTATGATTTATTGCTCAGTCTTCTCCATCTCTGCTTCCACTTCTTGCTTATTTTTTCTTACTTCCTATTTTTTCTTAATGACAGCATTATCAAAGGTACAGCATACAGCAATGGTCTGATGATGTGCTTTGAAGCCAAATTTTCTGGATCTACTACTGAGTAGCATTTTACTTTGAGCTTATTTTTTAAGTGCTTGTGCCTAGATTTCCTTATATGGGGAATGGGGATATTGGCAAAAACTACCTTCAAGAATTATCACAAACATGACCTGAGGGCCACATATAGAGCTTTTACTCTGAGAGTTATTTCTTACTAGTATCTGAAAATTGTCTAACCCTGGGTCAGCATAAAATCCTCAAGTCATGTGGGAAGGAAAGATGGGACTTGAGGCACAGAACATCAGGAACGGAGAGAGAAGTGACCACCTGTTCGCTTCACACCTTGCCCATCCTCAGCTCCACACCTTGCACATCCTTCGTAGTGAGTTGCAGGGAACTAGATCTCTCAGAGTTGATAGCACTTCATCTTTTCCCAGTGTGAGCTCCTTGAGGAAAGGGACCATTCTCACCTTATCTGTGGATGTATCCTTAGTGACTGGCCCCCCAAACATCCAACAGGATTGTTGGAATACATAAATTTAAGACAGAAAAGGAAGATCGAGTTTTGAGTTACTGCCAGGCTACCAAGCCCTGGGACTTATTTGGTGACCTGAACAATTGGAAAAGATAACACACAATAACCTCAAGTCCTTTACCACTTGTTGGTAGGGGACCTTGAGCCAAGCATGCCTGCTCCAGGAGACTTCAGGACACTCTTCCAAGCCATTAAAGCAGAGAGGCCTGACCTAGCAGGACATCTGCTCAACTTAATAAAGCATATGCTCTCGGGCACCAGTAACACAAGTAACCAGATCCTCACTGCAGCGAGGATTCTTTCCAATCATTTTTCTGACAGCAGGGTGTCCTCCCCAGAGGTGAGACTACTATCCATGTGACCTCAAGATCCATTTCTCTCCTGTAATGCATTCAGTGACCTCCTCTGGTGTGAAAGATGGTAGTCTTGTGGCTTGAAAAGGCTTCTCCCACTCCTCCCTCTGCAATATGAGTCATCTACTTCTTGCCAGTAGGATACTTCCTTTGTTCGTTCCCCAAACACCCCTATTAAAAAGGCAGAAAGGATATAAAAATAAAGCCTTCAGAAATGGAAATGGCTCATAGGGTAGCTGCCTGCCTGCTCCAAAGCCTTGTCCTAATTCTATCCCACATGGAGTAGGGAGCTGTTTCAAACGGCAGCCATGAAGTCAGACTGCCCAGTTCACTCTCCAGCTGTGTTACCATGGGCAAATTACTCTCAGTGTTTCCACCTGTAAAATGGGAGTAGGCGTAGTGCCTACCTGGTAGCATTTTGTAAGGATTAAACATTAATACAAGTAAAGCACTCCTAACAGCATTGAGCATCATGACAGCTTGATGAAAATTACCTAGACTTTTTATTTCTGAGGGTACCGTGAATTCTCGGCATTGAGTGCATGGGTGGGTAAATGAAGAGAACACTCAAATGACTTGTGGAACTGAGGATAAAAATGTGTGATGACACAGTACCCTTCTCATTCTCTTTGTTCATCTCTTCCTACTTGTTCACAAGTATCAGTAGTCAGTTTTGAGAAGGAAATTTATTAGTTTCACTAAACAAAGTGTCGCCTTCCTAAAGAATTCAAATATTGCATTTTCATTCCCCTTTAAGTCTGAATCATTGTCTCTCTCACCTGATGTTAGAGGTTGACTCTTTGAGGTAAAATTTGGAAAGAGAGGGAAGGTGGGCACTGTGGCAGTCTAATGCTTGTTATCAAATGTGCCCTCAAATAGCGTGCTGTGGCTTCCTTGCCTTGGCACCAGGAGTGGATTGGCACGGAGCTGTGTTTCTCATGGTGGTGGAGATGCTGAGCTGTCAGCATGCCAGGGTGGTTGGTGCTGCCTTCCCCTCTCGCTTCTAGTGGAAAATGAAGTAAATGTTTGGAAACCACTCACTATGCATGTATTGACATCTCTGAATGGAGACAGAAAACAAAGGAATCAATATAATCATCTGCCTCAGAGTTTAATACACTAATCTGAGGTGTTTCCGGAGAGAGGTTACATTTTGCACCTTTGTCTAGGCCCTTCTGATTTTACAATTCCTACTTAGAAGTGGCAGCAGTGTTTGACAATTATTGATGGATTCAGATGCCTTTGGCACGCATTATCATTTGTTTCTCAAGCACATAGATGGCCGAGGTGAGCCATCTGCATTTTCCTTGGGTGTCTGCCGCCATGTGCACTAAGGAACAAAGATGAGAGGAAGGACACGGCTGAAAACCTCACTGACGGTTTCCAGCAGCAGTACTGGATGGAGAGGAGCGTAGAAACTTCTATCACTGGTTTCTGATACATCCGCTTGCTCAGGGCACAGGAGGTGCAGGGGCAAAGAAGAACAAGGCTCTTTCTATGCAGGTCTGTTTTTTGGCAGAGCAGCCCACCGTCAAAGAATACAGCATGACTCTCTGTACTCTGAGCCGTTTGGCAAACACATTTGTAGCCAGTAATGGTGCCAGCAATTTACAGCAGCCTCCACCACAGCAAATCAGCTGTGATATTAAAAAGAAAAACAACCCGGCAGTGTGGAAATGATCCTATCTAGCAATATTTCCTGAAGCAAGAGACTTGATTTTGTAACCCAAATGAGAGTGACAGAACTGATTAATCATTTATTATAATTGTCATTTCCCACCATCAAATTTTGGTTATTTGTTGTTCATCTTCACCTGAGGATATTTTTTGCATTTTTTTTTTAGAGAGAGTAGAAGAGAGTTGGGAGGATGGGAGTGGGGAAAGGGGAAAAGAGAGAGAGAGGGGCGGGGGAGAGAGAGAGAGAGGGAGAGAAATATCGATTGGTTGCCTCTTGCACATGTCCAACAAGGTCTGGTGATCAAACCTGCAACTCAGGTACATGCCCTAGACGGGGAATCAAACCCAAGACCCTCCTGTGCATGGGGCAACACTCTATCCACTGGGCAACACTGGCCAGACGGTTATTTATATATATATTTATCTTTTATAGAAAAAGGCAACATTGTGACTACTTAAATAGCCTAAGTAAAGTGAAGATTTGGCAATTGCACAGTACATTTAAGCCGCCAAACTAAGATGAGAAGAAATTGGGTCACGTAAGGTTAAAAAAAATATTGTCCCTGAACTTTCTGACTTGGCTCACTCTATGGTGAAACCATGTTCTTTTCTGCTATGGTGACTCTTACCGTCATCTGCATTATTTAATCTATACAGATGGCTGGTCTAGATACTTTTAGACACACCATGGATTTTTTTGCAATCTGAATAATACATAAAAACTGAAGTAAACAAGAGAATTTCCAGCGCTTTCCACATTTGTGACCGTTCACCCCGAGAGGAACAGCAGGAAGCATGAGGACAAGGAAGAGGTTTGTACCTCCAACTGTCCAGGCAGAAAGTGACTTCCCATGAGACAGTATCCTCCTGTGTCCCACCCTTGGTTCTCAGATGCTGGAGGAGCTCAACAAGCATATGTTTTCTTTCTTCTTTGAGCAGCTGCTACTCCCCAGTTTGAATCTGTAGAACTGTGTCTACAAAGGTGCAAACTCTTCATGTGCAAAGGTGAGGCTCATGTGGCCAAGAAACCACCAAAGGCCAGTTCCCCAGTGATCGTTGAGCTCTCTGCTATCTCCACCAGAACTCTCTATGTAAGAAAGATAGGAAGAGCTAGTACCATGTTACTCCAACAGACCACTAACTGTGCAGCCTGGGCACTAACTAGCTGAGGTACTTTGGGCAAGTTACTTAATTTATTTGAGCTTTAGTTTCTGCATCTGTAAAGGGAGCGTGATATTGCTACCTACCACATAGGGTTGATGTGAGAATTAAATGAGATAATACATATAAAGCACTTAGTACCATGCCTGGCTCAGTACGCACTCGATAAACAATCATCATAACTACCATTTGTTCAGCATTTACTATATGCCAAATGCTCTTGGAACTTTACATAGATTGAAGTTTCTATGACAACCCTATGAAGTAGGTATTGTTACACCTATTAAACAATAAAAACAGCAATAAATGATAAAGGTCAGATAACCACGGGAAATGCTTATGATACAATCACTAATCAATTAATAGATAACTGCTTGGCACAGTGGTTGATGGATCAGGGTTCTGGGCTCAGGCACCTGAGATTTCATCTCAGTTCTTCCACTTAGCAGCCACGTTCCTTGGACAAATGACTTAAACTTACTGTGTCTCAATTTTCTTATCTGGAAAATAGGGCTAATTATCGATACCTAATAGAGTTGTTGAGAGGGTAATCCCACAGTATAACTGAAGCATGTTTAACCCTTAAGGAATCGACAGCTCTCCAGTTGAAACAGCATCGTGACTAGGAACATGCTGCTTGTTCTGAATTCCTGGCCGCACTTCTTATGATCTGGGTGACCTAGGACAAACCACTTACCTTCTCAGGTCCGGTCTCTTCATCTGTAAGATGGAGAGGCTGATGTGAGGATTGAATGGGTCACGGCACATGAAGTGTTTATTTGTAAGCATTGATAAATAAATACGTTATGCACATGGGTTTTCATAACTGACAAGGTCAAGCATGAAACAGTGAGCATCAGGCTGAGATGCAAGGCAGGAAAGCCTCAGAGAGTTCCAAGGGGAAAGAAGCTGGGTGTTGAGTGGTAGTTAGACAGTTAAGACTGAGTTGAACCTCAAATTCAATTCAGTGCAACATGTAGTGTGGCAGACTGTGCTAAGCTCAAGGAATATACCCATGTATATGGGCAGTCTCTGCTGTCTGGGACAACAGTCTATCGGGAGAGAGAGATGACTTAGAAAGCCTCTCTCTGTGATGGTATGCCAGGTGTTACACCAGAAAAAGGCAGACAGAAAGGAGAAGCCAAGTAAGAGACAGGAGCAGGAAGCATTACCAAGGAATGGCATGAGAGTCAAAGGAGAAAGTGGGTAAAGATAGTTTGTAGTACTGAGCTGCATAGCCACCATGCTGTCTGTCACAAGGATCCCATGGGCCAGAGAACCCGGGAAACCACGCTGTAAGAGAGTTTGAGAGTTGTTTGGGGAAGGGCTTCTGTCAAATGACAGATTCTGTGTTCTTCCCTTGTGTCAATTATAACTTTAGAGTCCTGGGTAATCCTGGTTTTCTGAAAAGTATCTTAGCTAAGGTTGTCTGGGATCCACGCTGAGAACTTCCAGCTCTGCTCTGCTTTTTTTTTTTTTTTGTAAGTGACAGAAACATATTCAAACTGCCTTGGGGCAGGGGGGAGGATGGAATGGACTGATTGGCTCACTAAACTGGAAATCCAGGATTGTTTCTAGTTTAAGACATATCTAGGCCCTCAAACTAGACAACCATGGACTCCTCCCTTCTTATCTTTCAATTCAGCTGTTTTCCCTGTTGGCTTTTTTTTTTTTTCAGGCAGGCTCTCCATGTTAGTATCCCCTGAAGAGAGTCCTGACTGCCAGTAGCTCCTAAAAAAGTCCAGTATGTTTTCATTGCCTTGGCTCGAGGTGCATGATCATCCCTGAACCATTCGCCAAAATAACAAGACCACGTGTGATTTGGGCTCTTCTGTATTTCACATTTGGTTTTCAGAGCTGCATCAATCTGGACCTCCGTGTGTACTTCTACTCAAGGATAATCACAGGGGATTATTTTATTCAGAGTTAGAACACAGAATTCTCTGACCTGGAGTATGAGAGTTTGAAATCAACCTCTCTCTGTCCCATTCTCTCATTTTTCTCTCTGCCATTGAAAAAAGTTATATTTACACAGAGGCAAAGAATGTCCCCTTACCCAGACCCAAAGATTCTCAGGCACATGCATGGACTTTTCCTCCTTTTGAAAGAGATAGAACATTTGGATATGCTTTCAGCTTTTCTGTAAGTACCCAACCTTTTCTTATTTTTATTTTGTATTTTATCAGTTGACTTGGATTCTTTAACCATCAGACTTGTTCCAAAGAAGGGCGCTAAACACCATGTGGAGCTTCAAAAAGTGGAGCTGGAGAGCAGACCATAACCCTTCCTTCCCACTCAACCTTCCATTGTAATTGTTATTTAAAAGAGCTTCAGCTTCAAGACTGGAGTTCCTTAGCTATCAGCATAGCTGCCTCTACTCCTCTTGCATGTTTGATAAGGTGCCTCTGAGTCCCAAAGCTCTGTGTTTATTCCTGTTCAAAACAATCTTCCTGCCCTAACTGGTTTGGCTCAGTGGATAGAGCGTCGGCCTGGGGACTGAAGGGTCCCAGGTTTGATTCTGGTCAAGGGCACAAGCCCCGGTTGTGGAATCAACCACCAGTAGGGGATGTGCAGGAGGTAGCCAATCAGTGATTCATTCTTATCATTGATATTTCTGTCTCTCCACTCTCCCTTCCTCTCTGAAATCAATAAAGATATATTTAAAAAAATCTCCCTCAGTATCCTAAACCTCAAAGAGTTCAGATATAATGATGGAAGGGGCTGAGCAATCTTTCCGTGTGAATCTGCAAAGGAGAGACCTATAACCACCAAAACCTCAAAGCCACTGGCTTTGCCAATAAGAGTTGTCCTCAGAAATTTCCCTGGGAGGTACGACATCCTGTATAAACTCTGTGGCTCCTTTCAGCTTGAAGTCTGTCCTATGGCCCTGACTGTCTTACGCATGTGAATCAGTTCCTATGTGAGCACTGTATTGAATGTGCATTCTAGGCAGTTGTGGCTGGAACTGTTTTCTCCTGAATTGTGTCACTGTAGTTCTCCACTCAGTAAGATGGTTGCAGAGCAAAGAGAGGCTTAACTGAAGGAATGACTTCCGAACAAACTCTACAAGACACTCTTCTGACAGCTTAAGGGCTATCCCTGGGGTCCGTCATGTTAGGCTTCTGATGGCTTGTCTTGATACCTGGCCATTCAGGCTTCCATTTTTCTCTGAACCTTGGTGAATTCTGAAGGGCTTTATTTCCAACCAAAACAAAGTTTACACACACATGCGCATGCACACACACACCAGACAGAAGAGGGAAACCTTTAAAGGGATTTCTAGAAATTACGTTCTTTAATGAAATGGTGCTTCCCGCGGTTCTCCAGGCTCTGTCTAAAGATTTAATATTTTCATCTGGTCACCAAGTTTCCTGCACAGAGAGAAGGAGACCTTAAACATCTTGTTTGGGGAAGATGCTGCAGCTGTATAAATACAGGCTGCCTGAACATTAAGCCATGTATCAGGTGAGATTTCCTTCTTTAAATAGCAAGAATTCCAAGTGAGGTGGATTAGTGTCTATGCTATAAAAGTTCCCAGTCATGCAGGGCTGAATTATAGTAATATTCTTTCAGGGTCTTCTGAGAATTAGCATTCTGGCTTTTCATGGAAAACAATGGACAGTCTTCTTTAAGCCATTTGGCCTGAGTTTTAGCATCATATTCAATCCTGACCTACTCTGTGAAGGGTCCCTTGGTGATTCTAGCCATCTCTCATGTATTCAAAACATTAGGTGCTTATGGTATGTCAGCCACAGTGCTGAGAGCTAAGGAACCGAAGATGGATAAGAATATCTTCAAAGAACCAGCTTTGAAAGTGAAGCACAGGTATGTCAATACAATATGATACAAGGTATGTGATACAAGATAGAGTGACATCCCAAAAGGGGAACAGGATCAACTTTGAACAGAAAGGTATGCCTCAGGAAGGACTCTCAGAAGAGAAGGAACCTGAGCTTGCGGACTGAGGAGCAAGTAGGACTGGGGGATTCCAGGCAGAGAGAACACCATGTACAAACACATAGAGATGTGGAATAAGTGTGGAAAAGGAACCAGGAGTAGCTAAAACACTTTTTGGCATAGCAGTAATGAAATGACTCAAATTGCAAATGGTCTTTCCTGTGATCATATGATATGCTCTAATGTTGGGCTTGGAAAATATGGTCACTGCATAGAAAAGGCTTAGGATAAGGCAAGGCACGGAAATGGCACCCCCATTTTCAGTGCAGACTCAGAGGTTTTTTGTTTGTTGTTGTTATATATTTATTTTTACCTTAGAAGCTGTTACTAGGATAATCAGTGAGCTTGACGTGCGGCAATTCCCAGTACCTAGATTCCTAAACCCTTCAGCTCTCCTGTGCCAACTATAATTTATCTCAATATTTAGAGGAACTTGTTACTTTTTTATGTTCTCAGGATGAGTAAAACAAAGTGTTCTCCTTGGTTCTTCCTGGTGACTGCCCCAGGGGAATTCCTAAATAGCATATTGCGACTGCCGACTGCCTCTGGGCTCGTAAAAAGCATCTTTTCAGATTAGGTTTATCTTGCATTTCTGCTATTACCTACTACCTGTTTCCCCATTACCAAGCCAAAAGGGAAAAAAGGAAAAAGAAGAGGAAATTAAAGAAACATACCAGGAAAGTGGTAGATTTCTGACCTTTATCAAGATCTTAAGTCAGGAAGTTTTTGCTTCAGCTTCAAGCTGTGAAATAACCTTAGATATGTTATTTCTTTACTTTCCCTTCATTCTTTTATTGATAAAAATGAAGAGATTTGATACATTTTTATTTTGTCCAAAAGTTTCTGTAATTCTGTGTTGTCAGTTTCCTGAGATATGGTCACCATGTGTAGGCTAGACACTGGAGTTGATAGGCAGGCAAAAGGATAAAGGATAATAATAATAATAATAATAATAATAATAATGGGAAAGAATGACAAGAAAGGTGGGAGAGAAACCAGAAAAGTAGAATGGTCATGAAAAGCATAAAAGAGAGGGTCTTAAAAGGGAAAGGTTATTTAACTGTGTTCAGTAGTTTTTAGAGCTCAAATAACGTAAGGACTGGAAAGAAAATAATGTTCAATGTATTAACCAATAAGTAGACTGAAACATGATTCAATGTGAGTGTACAGCAAGGCATAGAAGGAAACACCCCCAAAATATTATTACCTCTCCCTCCTTGGAGTACTGGTGGTCTTGGAGTAATGAGGGAGTACTGGAGAGGAAGGCAGCAGAGAATACTAACTTAACAACAATACTCATACATTATTTGATGTATTACTTTGTAATTTTAAAACATCCAAATGAAATAATGATGGAGAGGTGAAAAAGTAGAGCCAGCAATTACAGGCTATAACTCCAAGAGGTTTTCTAATAACTATAAATGTTTTGTGCCCAAAGATAAAGAGCCAAAGTGAAAATATTAAAGAAATTCTTCACATTTGACTCAGATTTTGCTATTCCTCTACCACAGCTCTTCTTCCAAAGTCTTTTTACTGCTGGGAAAAAGGAAGAGCAAGCTGAAGAGAGAAAATACAACTTGATATGTTATAAACTTCTCATGGAATGGACAGAACTCATTCCAGAGGCTGGTTTGTGCTCCTTACAGATTTCTTCCAACCGGCTTGTCATTTCAAGTGTGCTTTGGGGGACTCTGATCTAGGTTGGCTTTGCATTATTGTGGAAGCCCTGGAGTATCATCTTAATGAGCAACCTCTCAGAAGGCAGGGTCCAGAGGTAAGCCAGCAGCCCCCCTTTAACCAGCCTTCCTAACTGCCATGTGTAGCTCTGATAGGCTTTAGGGCTTTTTTTATTTTTTTAAATGTATTTTATTGGTTTTTTTTTACAGAAGGGAAGGGAGAGGGATAGAGAGTTAGAAACATCGATGAGAGAGAAACATGGATCAGCTGCCTCCTGCACACCCCCTACTGGGAATGTGCCCTCAGCCAAGGTATATGCCCTTGGCCGGAATCGAACCTGGGACCCTTCAGTCCACAGGCCGACACTCCATCCACTAAGCCAAACCGGTCAGGGTGGCTTTTTAACTCTGGATGAGATGGGATTTGCGCCCAGGCCCACATATTGGACATCATCCATAAACTCAATTGTGGAAATAAGACTTGAGGATAAGCAGAAAGTAACTACTATCATAAGGCATGATGTTTTATAAAGGATTTTTTCATCCTTAAAAACGGTTGGTATTTTTTCAGTCTCCTATGACAACTTGGAAAAAACATTTTATGGTGTAAATGTATTTGGAGGAAAAAAAAAAGAAAAATCCTGTTTTACAATCAGGAATGAAAGACAGTATTGTAAACTTGGCAACTGCCGGAGCATTAAAAAGTATGATACAAAAGAGAAAAGTGGAAAGTGGGAGGAACATGGCCGCAGGAAGCCCAGTCACTTAGAATTCCCTCACATTCTTTTAGCAAAAGGCTTGACATTCTTTTCTCTAAAACTCTATTCTGTGCAAATATGAGGTAAAATGTTCTCTGTGGTCACAACAATACATCACATCATGCTTCTTTTTTTTAAAAAAAATAAACTTTTCTTTAATCACTGTCTAACTCACATACGTTGGCTGAAATGTCTAGTGTTTAAAGTGAGGAAGAAGTTTTTAGGACACATTCAAACAATGATCAATACAACAAACGAGAATCAGTTTAATGAGGAATAATCAAGTCTGGAAAAAGTGTAGTGAATGGCTGCAGATGAGGCCGTTCCTCGGCTGATTATCCTCCAGCCCACTTCACAGAAAACAAGAGCTGTCGAGGATAAAACTGGCTTAGCTTTCCTGACTGCTACCCCTCAATTCAGAGTTTGGCTTTTCACCTCTGCTCTGTGGGGGACGATGCCATCTGTCTGTTCAAGACTGACTCCTCAGTCCATTCTATTTTGTCTTCTTCAAGGACTTGACCCCGTCACTGATTCCTTCATTCTCTTGCGTCATTAACTTCCTCTTTTTCCTCTACTCAATGCCAACATACTCCACATACTCGCTCCACACAAACGCCCAGCCAGCAGGGCCAGCAAGGGTGGAAGTAACAGCCTCAAGCCCTAGGTCTGGCGCAGAGCTGCAGAGAACTCAGAGGAAGGATGCTCGTCTGTAATTTGTGTGCCAGGAGGGAGCATCTTTTTGCAATTCGCACCTAAGCTGCCCAGAGTGCTAGCAGATGGCCATATGCCACCCTGCCTCTAACTTCTTGAACTGCCTGTTCAAAACTCAACTTGTTTCATGGAAATAGCCCAAAACAGTTACCTCCAAACTGGGTTTTCTACTCAGTTTCTAAGGCAGATGGCCCAAAAGATTGACCTCACTGTCTCAACATTAAATGATACCCAGTGAAGTGTCTTGGATGTGGGTTAAAGTGCTATCTTCCTCTCAGCATTTTTCCAGGAGCGATTTTAGTGAGGAAACCATTTCTGCTTTGGCAGAGGCAGCCAACAATGTGTCTGCTGCTTTGTGGAGTCAT
The DNA here is from genome assembly GCA_004026665.1 of Murina feae. Taxonomy (NCBI): domain Eukaryota; kingdom Metazoa; phylum Chordata; class Mammalia; order Chiroptera; family Vespertilionidae; genus Murina; species Murina feae. Next base: position 16,387 of record PVJC01015172.1, read on the forward strand.
CTTCATATGTTGTAGGATTTTAGGGACAAGTGGAGCAGCAGTGGCCTCAGCACTGGGAACTTACCGGGGTGGCCCGGCAAGCTGGGTGCGCCTGGCCTGCTCTGAGAAGCATCTAACCATAACTTTGTTTTTCAGTTCACTAAATGTGGTTATTTTTCTTAATTACGTAGACTGCTGTCTGTGGTCTTTAATTATTTAAATGATTTTCTAAACCATACTTCTTGGGATGTGAATATGCATTGCATGGGAGAAAACAGCAACACACATGGTTTTGAGACATGCTAGATTAAACACAAACAAACAGGTTTCTTTATAGCAGGATTTATTGAAGACCTGATTGTACAAAAATATATTATGACTCTCCAGGGGTGGGGTTTGTATGTTCCATGTGCCCAAAAGTAATTGGCCAACAAACTCCTTCAAAGTGCAACTCTTCAAGGATGGTTGGTCTACAGAACCCGCTCAGGAAAGCATTTGTCAAAAGTATTCTCCTGCAACACCCTCCCACCCTCACCGCCACAAGTTCCTGGAGAACACTGGTCATAAGATTTCTTTTTAATCACCATGGTATGGAATCAAATGACATTTTTAAAGTTTAATTTTATTAAAAACTATCACTGAAATTACCACTAATTATCACTATCACTAATTTTTATCATTAAAAATTAATGATCACAGCATGGAAGACAGAGATATGTAGTTTTGGGTGTTCTGGATTTGGAGACCTGATTTAGGTAGGACATCTTTTTGTCTTTATTTGTTTGTTTTTAAATTTAGGGTTTTGTTTTGTCCCAAAATTCTCTAGTTTTTACTATAATTGTCCTTCCTTCTTTTCCTGGTTTTAGGAGAACTAATTTTAGGATCACCTCAAGACTTCTGCATCTTGGCTTTCAACCTTTGATATGTTTTAGAATCTTAGATAGGGGTGGAATGGGAAGGAATGTGGGAGACCATAGTTGAGGATGGTGGTTTAGAAATTAAAATTCCCTCTCTGATTCCAGAACAATTCCATCGGTAGCCTAGGGGTTGGGATTCTCAATTCAGTCTCTACACACTTAGGCCTCTGTGATGGTTAGTTTTATATGTACTTTATCTAGGACATGGCACTCAGTTTTTGGTTAAACACCAGTCCAGGTGGAGTTGTGGGGGGGAAATATATATATGATTAACATTTAAATCAGTTGACTTTGAATAAAAACAGAATACCCTCATCCAATCAGTTGAAGGCCTTAAGAGAAAAGACTAAGGTCCCTTAATGAAGAAGGAATTCTGCCTCCAGAATGCCTTCAGACTCAAGTTGCCACATCAACTTATCCCTGACTATCCATCTTACTGGCCTGCCCTGAAGATTTCATACTTATGAGATCCCACAGTCGTGTGTGCCAGTCCCTTAAAATAAATCTCTCATTCATATTCTCTCTATCTCTACCTATATCTCTACCTCTACCCAAATCTATATTTATATAGATATATCTGTATTATATATCTATATTATATATCTGTTATATCTATATATCTATATATCTATATATCTATATATCTATATATCTATATATCTATATATCTATATCTATATCTATATCTATATCTATATCTATATCTATATCTATATTTATATCTATCATAATGGTCCTGTTTCTCTGGAGAACCCTGAGTCTCATTATCAAATATTTTACCTACTTTTACCCGGACCCTAACCTCTTCAATTGTCTGTTGTCCATTTTTTTCATTATGACTCATGCATACAATAACTGTTTTTACAAAGTAACATGCTAAATTCAAGCAATAGAATTTGTTATATTTGAGCAAGGAGAATAATCTTTACTTGACCAAATTAGTTTCTTAATTGGCCTTGCTCTTGTAGTTAAATGTATCATGTTAATCTCGAACATTTTTAATAAGTAGATTTATATTAGACACCAGATGTTAAAATTGTTTAAACTTGAAAGGTCCAGTTTGCAATGAAATTAAATAGATTCTGGTGGATGTTACTGAGCTGCCAATAAGGATTAATTGAAATTCAAATGTTCTTTATTATTTGTTAATTATGTAATTTTATTCATCCACCCTTCTTGATTTTCCACATTAAATAATCATGCTTGTATTTCACCCTAGCCTTTATGTTTAGTTAACCAATTAATTAAGGATGGGACTATTCTGCATTTATTAGAATTTTAAATGGCAGATTGATTCCCTGTAGCTCAGACATCTACATATGTTCAGTTTTTGAGCTCAGCTTATCTCCTTTTAAGTGATTATCATTCTTGATTACAGATACTAGAAATTAAAAACATGTTCCTAAACATCCAGTCCAATCCAACTCATTAAAACTGCTACTTGAAGACAAAATACAAGTGTTAGTACAACCACCAGGAAGGAATCATACACGGCCAGAGCCAGGTAAAACTCCTCACTGGCCAGGGAGTCCTGTGGTCTTGGTCCTTGCTGTCCTTAAAATATCCAGGGCCAGCAACTTTGTAGGAGAATCCATTGGTCTGAGAGTCATGCAGGCCTAATTCTTGTTCCTTTTTCGAAAGTCTCAGAATCCAAAAACATCAACATTTAGCAAAAAATTTTTTAAAATATATTTTATTGATTTTTTACAGAGAGAAAGGGAGAGGGATGGAGAGTTAGAAACATCGACTAGAGAGAAACATCGATCAACTGCCTCCTGCACACTGGTTCGATTCTAGTCAAGGGCATGTACTGGGGCATGTACTGGGGATGTGCCCGCAACCCAGGTACATGCCCTTGACTGGAATCGAACCTGGGACCTTTCAGTCCATAGGCCGATGCTCTATCCACTGAGCCAAACCAGTTAGGGCATCATTTAGCAAATTGAACTGAATTAAATAGTAACAGTTAGGACATTGTTTCTGAGACTGAGACAGATCATCTATGTTTTTTTGTTTTGTTTTTTTAAATATATTTTATTGATTTTTTACAGAGAGGAAGGGAGAGGGATAGAGAGTTAGAAACATCGATGAGAGAGAAACATCGATCAGCTGCCTCCTGCACACTCCCCGCTGGGGATGTGCCCGCAACCAAGGTACATGCCCTTGACTGGAATCGAACCCGGGACCCTTGAGTCCTCAGGCTGACGCTCTATCCACTGAGCCAAACCGGTTAGGGCGATCATCTATGTTTTAAAGAACCTCTGGAACATGGGCTATAGGGCCTTGCTTATATTCAATTAACCATCGCAAGTCAAATACTGGTAAAAAGGGCTCTCTGGTTTCTGACAAAGAGAAAATCATTTTAATCAATAGGGTATGCAGATAGAAAAATGGTTAGTTGCTAGTTGTGCAGTAAAGTCTACCTTTCATTTGGGGAAGAACCAGCTGTATCATTAGCAGAGATCAGTGCAAACTGAGTGGTAGACATGCCTGTTGCATTTATCTCCTCTGCTCCCAAAAACACTACATTGTCTGATTGGTCTTCTCTTATAAAACATCAGCTCAAAGATTAAATTATTAATATTTTGAAAACTGTGACAGCAGAGCAACAAGTATGGACCATTCTGAGTACTAGTGCAACTAACTGCACAGGTCACACACCCCACCCATGATGTCAGCCCTGAGCAAGGGTGAAAACTCTTCACCCCTATATGTTGGAGGAGAGCTTTGATATTAAATGCTTTTTGTGCCAAGGTGGGTTTCTTTGAAAATAATTTTTTTAAAATTTAAATACAAAGATGCCCACAATATCATCTAGATAAACTGGCTCCACATTTTCAGGTGTTAGTAAGTTAACTCTGATCTCATATTACTTTGGCTTCGCACGATGGGTTATCTATACTAATAATAGTCTAGGTGGTCGTCATGCCCTCACACCATCACAAGGCTACTGCGTGCTCAGTGGGCGAGCGCAGGTGGGCGAGGACTTGACGCTTGCATGCGCAGCATGGAGGCGAGGCCCAGTGGCTGCTCCGCAGAGCAAGGTTTGGGGGATCCCTTGGCTTTGCGTGCCATGGAGGCGGGACCCCCAGCTCCGGCCTATCTCTTTGGGGCAATCCATTGAGCCCGGGGTCCGGGTCTCATGTGATTTCGCGTGCTGGGTCACTAGTTTTGTATAAAGAGGAAAACTTAAATAAGCCTAGGAGTTTAGGGGCAGTGGCTGGAAGTGAAGCAACAGAGTTTTGGATTTAAAAATATGGGTTCTAGAATTAGATAAAGCTGCACTCAAACCAAGCCTTTATACTTCTAGTTGTGTAACCTTTAGCATCTTTGTTAATCTTTGTTTTCTTTCTGTAAAAAATGAGGGGATGGGGACAATGACAAGGCCCTATAGGGTTTTTGAGCAGATCAGATCCAGCCCACTGTCCACATAATCTAGAGATCTTTGGGGATATCACTGAGTTCTTGAAGATATAGCAAGGTTGATTCCAACCCTCATTGCATCTCACCCCAGTTCAGCCCCTCACTGTTACCCTGAACTCTCACAGAGTTCAAGTTTTCATGACCTGCTTTGGCTCTGAGATTCTGCCTATGCTCCATTACCTCAGTTTAGGTGAAACCTCATTTTCCCATAGCACCCTCCTAAGCTGGCAAACCTACACGTGGAGCTAGAGTCCATGTCTGGATTTACACATGTATGTACACAAAAGTTCACCAAGACCATCATGCATATTAGCCACAGGTATAAAAGTAGGAAGGCGGGATATATTTGCATAGTAGAACTATAAGAAATTGCTCTTAAAAGTATTCTTCATTTTCATCAACGTGGACTCCAACCTACCTCTATCTCAGGAGAAAAGAAAACTTGAAACATCTCTCCTGTGTTTTTGTTGTTATTATTTTTTGTTGTTGGTTGTTTTTTTAAATTAAAATCAGTGGAGGTTTCCCTTAGTTTCACCAGGTCTTCCCACTCTACACTCTACCATGTCACCACACCCAAGTGACCCCTTATATGGTATTTTCCTGACCAAAATTCTTTCTCGCTCAGTTGACATGACAACAGCTTCCCCTTCTGTCCACCTTCCAAATCTCATACACTGCCTCTCTTTAGAAGGATCTCACACAGATTCCCCTTTTCCAGGCATTTGAGAGCTTCTTCCGTGGGATGTAGGGAGTGTAGACAGGGAAGAGAATGATGCTGAGATGGCAATAAAGAGTCCATACAAGGAGCATTCAATAAATACTGGACTCACCTTGAAAAACTTCCTTCGCTTCATGGCATCTCTGTTTCCTCTTCCTTATAAGGAGGGAGAATAATGATGCCTAGTACCCACCTTACAGTGTTAGAGTGCAGATTAAATGAGTAATAACTATAAATTTCTTTAAATGAGTGAGGAAGAGCAGTAGTTCATTTTTCTGTGTGCCATGCATCCTGTTGGCTCTCTGGTGAAGCTTCTTTTTTTCTTCTCAGAAAAAAAAAGTTTGAAGATTAAATGTAATAAAAATCAGTCAAAGGAAATGAATTATATTTAAATACAATAATCAAAATATTTTAAACTGTGATATAGCAACACACATGTTAAATGACAAAAGCTGTGGCAGGTCTAGTGGCTACCATAATTTTGAAGAAGTGTTCAGCATAGATGACATTCCATGCTATGTTAGCCTCTGAAAATGTTTGAACTCTGTTGGTGACAAAATCATAGGTACTGGTAATGCTTTTCTGATTTGTTGTCTGCCTATCCTGTATAATAAAAGCCTAATGTGCTAAGTGTCCAACCATTGGTTCGACCTTTCGACCAGACACTGTGATGCACACTGACCACTAGGGGGCAGATGCTCCCACCAGTAGGTTAGCTTGCTGCTGGGATCTGGTCGATAGAACTGGGCAAGACAGGCCGGACATGCCCTGGAGCCCTCCCAGTCCCTCCCTGGCCAGCCAGCCCTAATCACCCCATTGGGACTGGGCCAACAGCCCCAGTTGGCTCTGATTGGTCCCGATCAGGACTGGATGAGATGGACCAGACATGCCCTGGAGCCCTCCCGCAGTTTTTCCCCAGCCCCAGTCGTGCATTGGTGGGGTCCCTTGGCCTGGCCCGTGCCTTCTCACAATCTGGGTCCTCTAGGGGGATGTCTGCAGGCCAGGCCGAGGGACCCCACCAGTGTACTAGGCCTCTAGTGTATAATAATTGAATGAAATTTCAGTAAGGGTAGAGTAACAACAAGATGCTGTTTTTTTTCTATTCAGATTCCCAAGATCCCAGAATTAGAAAAACGGATGCACGCAGTAGAAATGATAGGTCATCCTTAGAGAGCTGGGAGTGTGGCACCATCCTCTCATTGACTCGCTTTCTCTCCTTCGGGTGCCCACGCCTGGGTGTCCTCCTGAGGACACAGAGGGGAAATCAGTCTTCCCTCTTTTTCTCTTTCCATTGGTTTTCTTACTCCAGGGAGAGAACTTTCCACAGAAGAGAGAATCACTTGAAAACCCTACCTACCAGCAGACAAACTCTCTTGGGCTACCTCAACATCTTAGGAAAGCATTTGGAGACAAATGGAAACGAGATACATCCTTCAATACCTAGACAAAGGCTGAAACGTCCAGACCAGGTGCTGTCCATGTGTGTGAACCAGTGACAGTGGGATCTCAGGGCCAGAGCCCAGGTCTGCATGTCAGACTCATTCGGGTAGCAGTTCTGGCTCTGCCACTTCTAACTCTGTCATGGTGCAGATGACCTCATGTCTCCAAGCCTCGGTCCCCACCTGCAAAACTGATAATAATAGTACCAGCTACCTAGGGTTAAATCAGGTAAGCCTCATAAAAAGCTTTAGCACAGCATCTGACGCAGAATAAATGTTTAGTTAATGTCAGCTTTTAGGAGGAGCAGCACTCTGCAAATTCTCGTCTGGTGCTTTTCAGGCTGTGTGGCAAAGCGGCAGCCGTATGTCGCCCGTCACCTGCACAAACATGCTGCTCAGTTGCAATCCTGACTCCACGGAAGGGAATCAAGTGCAGACTCGCTGCCTCAAATGCCATGATCTGAAAGGAGAACTGGTGGGTGCGCCTTCCGTAAAAGCAGCGGCCTCACAAAAGTAATGGCCCACTGCAATACTTCAGTTGCTGGGCTGAGTGACTGACAGCCTCTTGGCTGTGCCTTAGATCTGTAAAGTCTCCTCAGAGCTGTCTGCTTTGCAAATAGAATCTGGCCTACTGCCAGATGCCGAAATAAGATGATCAGTAACTTTGCCCAGCTGTTCACTTTAGTTAGTGCATGTCAATACAAGCAAGGTCTATTATGGTTCAGTGATTTTTCTATCTCTTGTCAGTCAGCCCAGCCTTCCCCAGCTTCCCTCTCCCTTCTGGCTCTCAGACCTCTTCCAGAATTTCTTACCACTTTGTTCTGTTTCTGTTGTCCCGGTGCCTTCTCTCCTTATTCCTCCTGAATGTGTTATGAAAAACCGACAGCAAGTCTGTAAACATTGGCCATAACACGAAAGGCACAAAACTTGGGAAGAGAAAAGTACACGTGTGCCTCCCCCACCCCGAAGAAAAAAGCCTTGAGCCTAAACATTAATCTCTGAGAAACTATTATTTACTTTCCCAGTGTTAATGAAGCTAATAAATCTACCAGCTTCTCAGCCAAGACGTATTCCAAAACAAATCCCTAGATGAGGCAACATATTTGCAAAATAGGGCCCTGGTCCCGCTGCCTGGTTGGTATCAAGCAGCATCTGAGAGCCTTTGTCTTGTGTGAAACTCAGAGCCCACCTTACGATGACAGATGGAGCTCTAGAGGTGACAACATGGCAGCACCCCAAAGTTGCCAGAGGGTCAGGATAAGAAAATTCAGATGCACATGAAGCAAATAGAGTCTGAGAGCTCCCAGATTGCAATAAAGAATCATGCATTTATATAGCCTAATTAGTAGGTTTTGATTAGACATTTTTTTATTTGTTGCCTTAATGACTGAGGTCGGTTGAAATTATTTGAGCCAGTTTAGAGTGGATGCAACTGAGGCTTGGAGAAGCTATGATCTGTCCAAGGTCACATGCTAAATGTGGTGGAGCCACATCGATTTCTTTACTATTGCACCAAGGAGAAAATGAAAGTCCTGTTGGATTGTGGGATAGCCTGGATAGTTGTGTAATTCAATTAAACCCATTTCCCAGAGCTCCTTTTTATGGCACTTTGCTCCTTCTGTGGCAGAAGGCCATCCATCGGAACAGGGGAGCCTCAGAACCCATCGTCACTCATGTAGCCACTTCCCCAAGAGCAGAGCATACACTGTGAATTTGGATTTTTTTTCTTGGAATACCTCTACCCAAGTCCTACAGACAGTTCTTTTCTATCTGAATTGATCCACATGAGATAAATCTATTTATTATTTCTAACTAGCCCGATGTTCTACCATGCACCACTGATATATCTAACTGTAAAGGGGAAAAGATCTCTAAAGAACTGTTTCAAGCTCTGCATAAAATTCTTTTACCGTTTTAAAAACAGCAAAGGTACTTAAGGACCCAGATGACTGTAAATAAACTGTCTTTCCATTGGCCACGTCCTTCCATCCGCCATGTGTCAGTGACCATCATGTTTACAGGGTAATTATAAACCAGATGGCAGTCTCCTCTCTTTCCCAGGTGACTTTGGCCTCTCTGCCTGTGACACCATGGTAGAAGGCACTGTGGGGGCTGCAACAAATGACTACTCATTGAACATCTATATGCCAGGAACCCTTCTAGAGGTGGGAACGTAATAGTGAACAAGATGGGATCTCTGTTCTCACAGAGCTTGCATTCCAGGATAGCCAGACAATAACCAATTAAAATATAAATATACAAGATAACTTCAGTGACGGAAATATGCTGTAGAAGAAGTAAAGTATCACCAGGTGTATGTTACTCTTCCCAGAACATGCTTAGGTAATAGCAAGAAACAGCGTCCCCTGACAGGACTTTATGAAAAACCAGAAACCAATCTGTGAACATTGCCGTAAAATGAAAGGCACAAAACTGGGGAATAGAAAAGTACGCATGTCCCCCCTCGAAAGAAAAGAGTCAGAGCTATTGAAGTCAGAGCCAGAACCCTCTCAGCATGAAGACAATGTTCAAATCACTCTTCACGAACCATCCTTAGCTGTTGGGAGGAAGTGCCTTTACCTGATGGACCCTTTAACGTCTGCTATATCGGAATTATATTTAGTCATTAGCAAATAAATGTAAATTATCCTTGAACAAAAGAAAACAGGATGGATAGGATAGTGTGTGTTTTGAAGAGTTCTCAGAGGAGATATTTGAACTGAGACCTCAATGCTGAGAAGGGGTCATTTATTGCAGATCTGGGACCAAAGCTTTCAGGTCTACATGGGACAGGAACAGAACACAGGGGCACTGAGCAAGCTTGGCATGCTCAAGGACAAGCAAGAAGGCCATGTGGGTGAGAACCAAATGAGTAAGGAGACAACAGTGTAAGGCTAGACCCAAGGCCTGGCAGGACCAGATTATTTCAGTGCCCTGTAGGCTATGGTAGAGATTGGGTTTATTTTAAGTTCATTTTCATGTCAATGCAGGGCTTCCGTAGAAGAGACTTGAAGTGATGTATTTAAGGAGTCAGTAAGACTAAAGCACACACAGCTGCTGCTCTCAAGGGGCTGATGAGCACATCTCTGATTATGACACAAGGCAGCACTGAAGGATGAGTTGCTCCTGCTGAGTTCAGATCCTACATGGGCTGAGGCAGCCTCAGGGAGGCAGATAGCAAATGGTGTTGGGATCTGTACTGCATTTATAGTAGTTTGGTGTTAAAAGGGTAAAACTAGCCAAAGCCGTTGAACTCAAGGGGAAATAGTCATCATTTTTATTTTCTTTTTGAAATGCAACCACTAACTTTCAGAGAGTACAGTGAGATCTTTCCAGTCCCCTCAGGATGGGCTTGTGCAGTACAAGGCCTGACATCCAGTCTTTCATGTGTTTGTTTGTGGAAAAGGTAAAGCACAATTCCCTGAGCATTTTATACTCAAAGCAGTCCCTCTCGTTTTGTGTTCGCTGATGGGGGCATTAGAAAAGGAATCTTTGGAAGTTGTTAATAAAAAGTAAAGATGTCCTTCATCAAGGAGCTTGTAACACCCAGAAAGAGCAGAGTTGCTGGGGTCAATCTCTGAGTTCCTGCAGATGCTCTATGACCTTGAGCAAACAGTTTTCACTTTGGAGGTGGGCCAAAATGAAGGTGTTGACTTAGACCATCTCTAAGCTCCTCAGCACCGGGTCTTACTTCCAGTGATCTGCTAGCCTCTTCGCCCTTGGGTTGATTTTGAAGTTCACCATGTTTACAATGATCCTGTGCATTGAGAAACAGTTGAAGACAATTAAATTTGGAAACGAGCTTTCCTGAGCTTTGAAATATCCCTAGTCTGGCTTTGGGATCCTCCAAAGAGGAGGCAGACAGTTCTTGCACCACAGACATTATCATTAGTTTGTTTTGAATATTTGAATACTGACCTGCTTCAGAGAGCTCATGATCCATCTTAGAAGGTAAAACATAAATAGATGAGAAGTTAAATAATGCAGTGCAAGGTGAGTAATGTGATATGCCTCAAGGAGTTACATGATTACTTTTTAATGAAAAAAGTATGCAGCAAAACAAATGTAGGAAAAACTGAATTCATAACTGCTGAGGGGTGTATTTATTTATTTAGTCAACTTATTCAATCACTTCACATACAGTTATTTCATGCTCACTTTATGCCAAGAGCTCTGCTAGGTGCTGGGGAGGAAGTGGTGAGCCCATGTGGACATGTTGCTGGGTATATGGATCCATAATTGGAATTTTGGGGAAGGACTCATAGATTTCTCCTCTCTTCCATTTGCCACCAGAATTATGTGCAAATCAAAGATAAGACTGTGAACTTATGATATTACAATTTCCTGTGACTTCCCCCAAGATTTGCAGAATTCACTACCTATTACCTTTCTCCAGGGTTCCCTGCAGCAATCACATACCCTTGATTCAAATGCCTCTGAGGACAAAGGGCTCCCTACTTTCTGAGATGTCCATCTTTATTAACATGGCTGTAGCAGTTATCCTGTTTTCTCCCCACTGAAATAGACTCTCTCTTCTCTCTGCCCCTTTCATATAGTCATCTGCCTGTTACTAGGGAGAGCTGTACACTCACTCCCCAAGGGAAACCTTGAAAACCTTCTTCTCTGCTGGGACCAAAACACATTTTAAATCAGTTACAATACCAAGGAAATAATAGTATTTTAAATATAATAGTTTAATTAAGCTTCTTATGACCTTTCAACATAAATAATCACATAGCAGGTGGGGGATAGGCAAACTGTTTCAAGCTTCCTTAGCTCTATTCATTTAGAAAAGACCACTACCTCCTTCTTTATGTATCATACAAGGGTGCATTTAATTTAATAAATAGAATATATATTCACATTAAAGCCAGATTTCCAAGCTTAAAATGTGACCTTGAGTTTCAGAACATATTTGCTGGCAGTATGCCTTGGATTCTGCTTTCCTTATGCAATTAGGATGATGTTGACAATCATAAAAAGAGATTATTTGTGTAGTGATTTTCCAGTGAGCCATGTTTGCTAGTTTTTAGTGACCACTGGGGTCCTGAAATATATCTAGAGGCTAAGAAAATAATGTGCATGCTTTCATAAATTCTTCCTCTTTTAAAAATATATATTTAAAGAGAGGAAGGGGGAAGGATAGAGAGGTAGAAATATCAATTGGCTGCCTCTTGCACTCACCCAAGTGGGGATGGAGCACGCAACCTGGGCATGTGTCCTAATCAGGAATCAAACCATAATCTCCTGGTTCATGGGTCAACACTCAGCCACTGAGCCACACTGACGGCAGAAATTCTTCCTCCTGCACCACTTAGATTTACATCTTGTAGTGACTTCCATGGCAAAGCAATCTTCCGTTCATTAATCCAGTGACTGTTAACACAGCAGCAGCAATGTGCTGTGCACCTGGGCTCCAGAAGTGGACAGTCCCCATTATTGCAAGGGACAGACATCCAATCAGTAGGCTTGAGACTTGGCTCTCAAAACTGATAATCCAGATTGCAGGCACAGCTGCTTATCCCGGGGCTTGCACCAGGTCCTCAGAACTTGGCCTCACTCTCTTAATCTCTCAGCTAATCTTCCTCTGGGTTTGTTCTGTATTCAGACAGGTTCCCCTTTGTGGAATCAAGGTGATTACCATTATCTCCAGAACTATCTTGTCCTTTCAAAACCAGCAGAGGAGGGAACTGCTACCTCAGCAGCCCATTACCTACCTGTAATCGAATCCCATTGGCCTAGTTTGGGCCATATGCCCATTTCTGGGTCAATTATAGATTGTTACGGTGCGTAAGCCATGGTGCTTGGCCACACCTGAACCACAGGCCACCCTAGAGCAGAGGCGGAGAGTGAAGTGGGGTCAGTCCCTGCACCTAGTACTGGACAAAGAGTGAGAAGGAACAATTCTAGAAGAAAATTGGGGGTTAGGTACTTGGTAGGCAAAAACAGGAGAGGTTCTCCACAGAAACCTTTTGCTAGAGCAGGGTTGCATGCTCTTGAAATAGAAGAGAGGATCTTTAGGTGGGGGGAGGGATAAATGAGCATTGTTAGTGGCAGAACGCGGGGCAGAACCAAGGTCTGACTTCTAGACGAATTGATCTTCACAAACATTTCCCTTAATGAAGTCAGTCACATAATTTGTGGCGTTCGGTGCAAAATGAAAATGTGAGGCCCCTTGTCCAAAGATGTAAAATGACCACAGCAGAGCATTAAGCCAAATGCACAGATCACACACTCATGATGCCAGCCCTGGTCAGCCAATGCTATTCCTTGTGTGCAGTTCATAGTGTTTGTCACAGTACAGGCATGCAAAGCATAAAAAGAGATTACCTTCAGTCCCACTGGCTTTCAGCCCAGCATGGAGAGGGAAGCTACATAGAACCAACAGATATTCTATGGTTAGAGAAATACATGAAGCTGAGCTCTCAAGTCAACAGATGTGCTACAGTGTGAATGTTACCTTGGGCTGTATAAATAAGTGTATAAACTCCATAAAGAGAGAGAAGATAGTCCCACTCCAGTTAGTGTTGGTTAGTTCTTATCTTTAATATTGGATTCAATTTTAGTGGCCATATCCCTTTAGGGCATTTTTTAAAGATTTGAAACCATATCATTTGTCCATAGTGTCAGGATTTTTTTTTTTTTTTGGCTGTTTTTGTGTAAGCACTTGTGATAGATGGAGCTGCTCCCCCTCCCCCATTCATATATTGAAGTCCTAATCCACAACGTAACTATATTTGGAGATAGTGCTTTTAAGAAAGTAATGAAGATTAAAGGAGGTGATAAGGGTCATAAAGCCCTAATCCAGTAGGACTGATGTCCTCAGAAGAAGAAAAAGTGTCACAGAAAAGGCCAGGGAGGAGACTGCAATCAGGCAGCTAGGCCAAACTAATGTAGTACCTAACAAATATCTGTTTAGTGGATACGAGGAATACTTAGAGAAACTGGGTAACCTGTAGGAGAGAAGATTTACAAGTATTAGAATTACCTGTGGAAGGAGTGTGTCCTGTATATCCCTAGAGGGAAGACTTAAGGACAATAATGGGAAGTTATGGAAAAGTAGGCATTACATCAATTTAACAGCTAGATATTATTATGATTCCTCTAGGGAGAATTGCTTTAATTATCACAGACTTCTAGAGTTTAATACTATCTCAGGGGGAGTCCAGTTGCAGGGAAAATACTATTGAGGAGAGGCCAATAAAAGCTCAGAATGTGAGGCTTTGTCAAGAATGAAATGAAGGACAAGATTTGCTTCACTAGGATGGTTACTTCACAGTGTTTCTCTGGAGAGAAAATCCTTCCTGAAATTCTGGGAGGAAATGGGGAGATTTTATATTTCTTTACAGAATTGTAGCTAATAAATCAATTTGCAAAGGAAATTATCAGAGCTAAGACTGAGCTATTTAAAACTGTGGCTTACTGTAAACTAATTATAAGGCAATTAAAAATAGTATATTTTAAGTACTTGGCAGAGCTTGCCTGTTACTTTACTCTTTATTTGGTATACTTTCATTAACAGTCAAGAAAAAGAACTCGCTATACTGCATGCTATACTGCAGTGACAGGAGTACATTTCCACAAACACACACATGCTATTGGGATATTTCCCTGAGGATACTTAGTTGTCAGTCCTAAAACCCAAGTCTAAACTGCTGTGTTATTAAAGGAAGTCATATCAGTTTACTCGGTGATGGCAAACAGAGCAGAGAGAAGGTTTACTCCAGAGGGAAATCAGTTCATATTTCTAGATTCTGCTTCAACCATGATTGAGATTAAAATATCACACTAACCACTACTGATGAGTGAAGAAAACAATTGGCCACGAGAGCATGAAAAACAGCAGATCATTTCAGGTGAGGCCAGGACTTACCTACAAGTCACTTAGACCCATCCCCTTGTCGCATAGTTAACCAACTTTCTGATTTTCTGACACTGTCCAATCCTCTAGGGCACTGCTGACCAACAGATATAATGTGAACCACATGTAATTTTAATTTCTAGTAGCCATATTAAAAAATAAAATGAAATAAGTTTAATTTTGACAATATATTTTATTTAACCCAATATATCCAAAATGTTATCATTTCATTGTGTAATTAATTTTAAAAAATTCAAATAAGGTATTTAACTTTATTTTTTTGGTGGCGTCTTAGAAATCTTAGATATATTTTACACTTACAGCACATCTCATTTGAGCCTAGTCTCACTTCAGGTGCTCAATAGCCCTTGTGGCTAGTGGCTACTGTACTAATGGCACAGAGTGAGAGCAGTGAGATCCAAACTTGTTTTATGGCACATGTTTATTGAGAGAAAAATGGGCATGTACCCCAACATATTCATTTTTTAGAAACTGTACACATAAATGATATTGCAAATACATAAAATACATTTTTGTATTGTTATCTGGATTTGATTTGATTTGTATTTTTGTATATTTTAGAATGTATACAATATACATTTGTAGCATAATCTATGTACACAATTTCTAAAAAAGTAAATGTGTGTATGTTGGGATGCATGTTGACTTTTTTCCTCATGGGCCCATCTTTAAATTTTTATTTATTGATAATTCCAATTTTTTTCTCACTAATATAACCATTATTAGTAAATATAATGTGCTAAAATAAGCCTCATATTTTAAAATCTTGATTTAATATATGTCATGCTTATAATTCAACAATTCAAAAGTCTGTTTCTAAGTTTAATTTCTTCTGTTGCTTTATTTTAATGATTGCAAAGCTGAAAAAAATATATCCGAAAGATAAAAAAAATTGAAGAATTTTGAAATTATGATACTCATTTATGTATCCCATCCAGTAATTATGCCAAAGTCTTGGCAATAATTTAGCGTGTAAATTTCCATTTCCCTCATGACAGTCAGTGGTTCTTTTAGTTGCATTTTTATATTTTTAACAAATGGATTCAAAGCCCATTGAAACTCTTTATTATGAAGAGTTGCAAAGCAATTGGAAAATTCTGTATGTCAGATAGACCCTAATAACCCTTAATGGCTTCCCCCTCCTGAAATCCATGCCTTTGTGTAATTCCTCTCCCTTGAATATGGGCACAATATATGACTTGCTTCCAACCAATAGAATATGAGGAAGTAAGATGTCACTCTCGTGATTATATTTGGTTATATAAAACTCTGTTTTAGCCACTGGAATGAGAGACTCCCCTTGAGATCTGGAGGAAATGAGTGGACATGCTGCGGAAGCCGCATACCAAGGAAGTATGGGTGAAACTTAGGACCTATGGACAGTTCCAGGACCTGCAAATAGTTTTTAGCCAGCAGCCAGCAAAAAAACTTGAGTCCTTAGTCATACAGTCATGAGGAAATAAATTCTGCAAAAACCTGAATGAACTTGGAAGCAGAGTCTTCCTCACTTGTATCTCCAGGTGAAAACAGTCAAGCTGAGACTTTTATAACAACTTGTGAGGCCCACGCAATAGATCTCAAACTCTTGACCCAGGAAAACTGTGAGATTAAAAATGAATGTTCTTTTAAGCTGCTACATTTCTGGTGATTTTGTATTCAGCAATAGAAAAGGAATATGTTCAGTTTATATTATTTAAAGTACGCAGATATGAGAGTTTTTACAGGTGGCACATGATCATGTTAAGCTACAGAATCAGAAAACAATGAAAATGTTTCCGAATATCAATTTTTCAAATGCTCCATCCAAAAACAAGAATTTTTTGGTTAAAACAGTCTCCTCCCCACACATTATTAAAATGTTAACGATGATGAAGAGATAGACTGTGTTTTTATATTTCAAAAATGTTTGGTAGGTAAATGGAAAAAAATTACAGAAAAAAAATCAGCAAATTTTATAGTTTCATAAGAGAAAAATGTGTATCTTTAAGTTTTAAAACACTTTTAGTATTTTAAAAAAGTTATCAGTTCTTAATAAATTTTGGATATTAACTCATTGTCAGATGTATGATTTACAAATCTTCTCCCATTCAGTAGGTTACTTTATTATTTTGTTGATGGTTTCCTTCGCTGTGCTAAAGCTTAGTTTGATTCTTTTCTTCTAGAAATTTTATGGTTTCCAGTCTTTCACTTAAGCCTTTAATCAGTTTTGAATTTATTTTTGTATATGGAGTAAGATAGTGGTCCACTTTCACTGTTTAGCACATAGATGTCCAGTTTTCCTAACACAACTAATTGAGACTGTCTTTTCCCCATTTTATATTATTTCCTCCTTTGTTGTAGATGAATTTACTGTATACCCATGGATTTAATTCTAGTTCTCTGTCCCATTGATCTATGTGTCTGATTTTGTGTCAATACCATGCTGTTTAAATTACTGTAGTTTGTATTATAGTTTGAAATGAAGGAGTGTGATGCCTCCAGCTTTGTTCTTTCTCAAGGTTGCTTGGACTTTTTTGGATCTTTTGTAGTTCCATGCAAATTTTGGCATTATTTGTTCTAGTTCTGTGAAAAATGCCATTGGTTTTTGATGGGAACTGCATTGAAACTGTATATTGCTTTGGGTAGTATGGCCATTTTAACAATATTAATTCTTTTAATCCATGAACATTTGTATATCTTTCATTGCAGCACTATTTACAATTTCAAAGATATGAAAGCAACCTAAGTGTCCATCTACAAATGAATGGATAAAAAACTTGTGACACACATGCCCACATACATGCATATAATGGATATTACTCAGACATAAAAAAGAATTGCCACTTGGGACAACATAGAGAGTATTATGTTAACACATTGAGGACCAGTAGTTTTATTGCTAACTTTACCCAGTGGTCAGATAAGTTTCTATTAAACGAGTACAAAAAATGTTTTACATAAATGTTAAAGGCACACTTTAAAATTAAATACCTATTGCATTTTGAAGCTATTTGTTACATTTTCTTACAGGCTAATATCTTTTTAAAGTATGATTGGCCACAAGTCTTAGAACAGAAAACATGAGAATTTGCATGATCCATCCGCAATGTGTTAAGTGAAATAAGTCAGAATAGGTACAGGAAACCAATTGGTGGTTGCCCAGGTGTGCAAGGGACAGGGGGTGGCAGGGGTGGGGAGAAGAACAAGCAAAGTAGGTGAAGGGTATTAAGACGTATAGACTTCAAGTTATAAAATAAATAAGTTATGGGACATAACATACAGCATAGGAAATATAGTCAATAATAATGTGATAACTTTGTATGGAGAAAGATGGTAACTAGACTTATTGTAGTAATTATCTCATAACATGTATAATGCTAAATGTCTATGATAAACACTTGAGACAAATAAGATAGTGTATGTCAATTATACTTTAATTCCTTTTTTTGAAAAAAGTTTGTCACTATTTCTCTCCAATGTATTACAAATTGTTATACAGTCTATTATATTTTAAAAGCCTTGATCTAAAAAAAATTAATTTAATTTTTAAATTAATCACATCAGTGTTAATTATTTGCGTTTTTGTGGATTTGACTTCTCTGTGTTATCTTACCTAGGAATGAAGCAATGAGTAAATTTCAAGTTTGATATTATCTATGTAACATTATCCCAGAAACTTAAAAAAAATTATACAGAGGAGATAGTCTATCAATGTATATTCTTAAGAAAATATTGTTTCAATTATAGAAATTATTTACTCTCAAAAATATATCTGCTTAGGTTATCTTTAGTGACACACGAGAAAAAGGCAATTCTTCATGTTGTTTATTATTAAAAGCTACTGTAGCAAATAGCACACATCACAACATGCTAGTACCACTTGTACTTTCATCTTGGCTCTTAAACAAAACTCCTATCATGTATCATCTGTTCTAGAAGTTGTTTCTTCCAGTCTTCAGCAATATGAATATTCCAAAGGGAAGGAGGGGTTCCCTCAGCCCAGCCTTGCCCTATTGTAGTCTGGGAGCTCACTCCCGCAGTGGGCCTAAGCCATCAGTCAGACATCCTTAGCACTGCCATGGAGGCGGGAATGCACTGACCATCAAGAGGCAGCTCCTGCGTTGAGCATCTGCCCCCTGGTGGTCAGTGTACATCATAGTGACTAGTAGTTCTGCTGTTTGGTCGATTTGCATATTAGCCTTTTATTATATAGGATGGTAAATATAAGTAAACTGTTTTCCTGAGTTCTCTGAGTCATTCTAGTGAGTTATCAAACCTGAGGCAGGTATGGGAACCCCCAAGTTTGTAGTCAGCTAGGCAGAAGAGCAGTAGCCTGGGTATCTTATTTGTGGTGGTGTCTAAGGCACTCTTATGGACTGAGTCCTTAACTTGTAGGCTTTGTGATAACTCTAATTGGTATCAGAATTAAATTAAATTTTAGGACTAAAATATACCTCTATAACTACTATAAGTAAATAAACATATTCCTCAGTATCATAATGTCAATCAATTCTGAGTATGATAATTTAGCAACTTGACATTTTTCTAAAATGGGAATTAGGGAAAGAAGCCTACATATCTAGTCATCGTACTATGCTGGGTGAGAAAAAAATACAAGGAGAAGTTTCCATTCCTGTTGATGACACCACATGGGTTAGGTTCTTGAAAAGTTTCATCATTAAAATGTATTCTTAACTAGTTACTT
>PVJC01015173.1:0-35429 GCA_004026665.1 Murina feae
CACCAGTTTCCCTCCAGCACCCGGGACCCAGGCCTTTGGTCCGGCTGCAGCAGCGACGCTTGGCTTTTCTGCTCCCTCTTCAGTCTTCAGTCTTCGCTCCATGCCTACATATGCAAATTAACCACCCTCTTTGTTGGGTTAATTTGCATACTCACCCTAATTGGCTGGTGAGCATAGCAGAGTGACACCAATTTGCATGTTTCTCTTTTGTTAGTTTAGATGATTGTCTACCTTAACAACACATTCTATACCCTGTATTTGGAACTTCTAAAGCTACACCTCATTTAGTGTAATAGGTGCTGTCATCCATGAGGAAGCTTGCTCATTTCTAGTTGAGAAGTTAGTGAAGAAACAGTAGGTACTTCAAAGATCTTTCAGCTTTTACCTTTTCTAGTACCTTTAATTCTAGATTTTCTTGTAAGGTTCTAAGCTAATATAAGCCTTTCATATTTTTAGAAACTCTTTTATTTATATTATGGTAAAAATACAACTCGTTTATACAGCTTAATTGTCATAAGAATTTCTTCTTTTTTAGATTATTCCCTAATACCGTTGGTTTATTTTGTAATTTTAAAGTATTCTCTTAGGAAATATTCAAGAGAGAGATTCATATGTATACATTTTGACCAAAAATAAGAGTATTTATTAGATAAAATTGCCTGGGTTCCTCCATTACTTGCTAACATGACTGTCTATAGGTCACTTAACTCACCTTAGCCTAATTGCCCACATATAAAATGGATTATGATTATAATAATATTTAGGCCAATGTGTATATTACCCCCTTTGTAATAAACTATGTAAATATAAGATTGGAAGTCTAAATCAAATGTCAGTGTTAGCTTATAGATGGCCAGCTATATTCCATAAAATTTAGGAATGATTAAAATTTTTTTATTTTTCAAAATACCTGTTTATTGAGTGCCTTTGGGAAACTTTTTTCCCCTGAAATGCAGGCATGTTTCATTAGTGAAAAAAATTGCAAGAACTAGTTTTCTCAGCTTTTTTTGTTTGTTTATTTTGTTAATCCTCACCCGAGGATATTTTTTCCTTAATTTTTAGAGAGGCGGGGAGAGGGGGAAAGAGAGAGGTCGATTGGTTGCTTCCCTCAAGCAGTGGGTTTGGGGAACAAACCTGCAACCCAAGTACGTGCCCTTGACCAGGAATCAAACCCGAGACCCTTCAGTGAACAGGCCAGCGCTCTACCACTGAGCCACTCCAGCCAGGGCAAATTTCTTAGATTTTAATAAAAATTTTACTTACAAGGAAAGTATGTTTATCTTCCATATATAAAAGAGATATGTTTGTGTGTCTGCATGTGCCTGTATGTATATGTGTGTTGTTTCTTTAAGCTGTTGTTCTTAATGGTACCTCTAATACATTTTTCTTTAAAACATTTTTTTAATTTATGCATTTTGGTCCCAAAAGAGTACCTCGTTGTGCCATACCAAATAAAGGTGATAACTGGCATAGATGTTATGTAAGTTATTACTGTCTGGTAACAAAGTAAGTGAAGTTTTTATTTTATTAATAAGTGTTATATGACTACATAGAGCAGCTCCTTCATCAAATCAGGAAGGAAGGAAAAGTGGTCTTGTTTTGACAGACCTAAACCAGGGGTCTTGGTTAGATAATAGGATTTAAAGTACCTGTTTCAGTGAATCTGATCTTTTTATGACAAAGTTATCTTTCTAATTGTGTGTTAAATTTAAGCATAGGTATATTCTCAAAAATTTTACTATGTAGAGTTTCCTCATTTAGCATTGTTTTTGTTGTTCCCTACATTGTTGTGTTGAAGATGACTTTATAAATCTAATTTAAGCTATTGCCAAAAAAAAAAAGTATGACTTTCCGTTTTTTGCAATCCTTCTAATATTTTATTCTGACATTAACATTGTTTGCCAACCCGTTATTCCTTAGCCTGTTTGTCTTCTGCAGTCCTCTTCACAGCCTATTTCGTACTCTCCAGCTCATTACCCATCCCCGCTCCTGCCAATCTCACCCACCCAGCAATACTCTTTGGTACTATTTCTCTATTCACCTCCTGCATTGTTTTTGTGGATGGATGTGTGATGAAGGCTTGTGAATGTGATTAAATTCAGGGATACATATATACTAAAAAGTGTTTCTATCCTGTATTAGAAGTAAATTCATTTTCTTTCACAAAATATTTGTTATATTGGCCTATTGCAGTGATTATATAATCCTTTATCTTTTCCTTCCTTTCATATTGAAATAATTTTCATGTAGACAATTCTAGTCCTAACATGTTTTTACTACTTTTCTCATTGAGGTCAGTGCAGCTCTCTGCAATCCTGGGATGGCAGCTTTCATCTGGAGATAGGCTTTCTAGTCTATCCCCAAAGCCATAGGCCCAGTATACTTAATGCCGGTTACTAGGGCGAACTGAAACTTAAAACTATGAGAGATGTCCTCCTAAGTAAATTTCTAACAAAGATCTCTAGATATTTAATCTGTGACTATACAGTAACGGTACCTCCTTTAATCCCAGCATGCCCCCAAGTTATACTGCACGTAGGACTCAGTTGCACCACTGCTGTGAGTTTTCTGTGTGACCTGTAGTTAGTAACCATGTGAAACTAAGATACACAGTACTTCTTGCATAGTGCCTAACATGAAATATTAAGTAAATATCAGTTTTCTTCCCTTAAAATGAATCTCCCTAATAGCATTCTTTCCCCATCACATTTTGAAAATGCTTTCCAAGTTAAATTACTAGTTATAACTTAAAATCACTCTACACTTTTTAGAAATGTTTTTATTTTACTTGGGGTAGTTTTGTTTTGAGCTAGAGGCAACCTTATTTATCAGCCTTGGCTCTTAATGATTTTCAAAAATCACTTCCAGGCTGAAAAAGTGAAATTTTGTCAGCATTTTAAAGATTGACAACATTAAAAGGAATAACATAAAAGCCTCAAAATATTTTGAAAAATGGCAGATCATTGGAATAACAAAATTGACTTTTTGCCAAGATGCCTCTAATGGTGGTGTGCAGTTACGGTATCTTTTTTTAAAAATATTAGTAATTACAGCTAGTGTATTTAGGTATATTTTTCCCTTTTGACACTATGCATTGAGTTAGGAGAACAGAGCAGCTATTTGGGAAGAGTAAAACCATATATTTTCAATCATTAAATCAGGTTCCCATTTTCATCCCTTATCTTCACTATAGTCTTAATTTACTTTGGATAAAAACACAGCAGACTATAGAAACTGCAGACATGTCAACTGATCTGACAACTCCATTGCCCCATCTTTTAAGCAATTGTTTTTCCAGTTTTCCTCTTAGCAAAATGTGGAGATGTGGTATACATTGTTGCCAATCTACGGCTCCTGAGGAGCAGGGAAATGCCATTTTAACCCTGTTTTTTTCATTTCAGTGATGATGTTATATAGACTAGTCAGAACTGGTACTTATGTTGTTGAGGTGAATACAGAGAAACATTTGTCAGGTAACATAAATCATAACCCTACCTTGACTGGGCCCCATTGCTTGCTCACCAAGTAGCAAAAGCAGTAAGAACCTATTGTTTGTATTTCATTTGAATGACATGTGATTTAAGGAACAGACTGAAACAGATTAGGGAAGAATAGAATTAGGGCTAAATTATTTTTAAGAAATTAGAAAAAAGACAAGGTGGATAGGTTTTCCATTTAATTTCTGCTAGTGTATTTGTTAGGTACAATAGGAGACACAAAGATGCTTTTAGTGAGTCTTGCCTTCTAGGAAGAGTGGCAGTTATTTAAAGTGAAGAATAATTAGTACTGTGCCTTGCTAGTTACTGGGAGTTTGAAGTCCTTTTAGTTTCACATCCTAATGTGCTTTTTTTTTTTTTTTTTTTTAATTAAATTTATTGGGGTGACTTTGGTCAACATCAACATACAGGTTTCAGGTGTGGGTTTCTATGCTAATGTGCTTTTAATCTTTATTTAAATAAGTGTTTTTTATTTGTGTGTGAAATGTTATACCCTAGTCTTCTGCATGCTATGCATTTCCATTATATGTATTTTATAAGCAATTTGTAGTGACAGAATTGTAATATTCCTCCTTCCTGCCTTAGAGTTTAATTTTCTTAAAGCTGTTCTTTTATTAAGTCATGTCTGATAAAGATATGATTTTCATAATATACACTATTGCAACTCATCTTAAAATACAAGAAAAGTCGTTTTCTTTGATAAGTTTGGTCTATATACAGAAGGCATGCTGATTTGACTTTTTCCTTTTTTATCAGGACAACCTTGGGTCTCAGTTTAGCCACATGAGTCTTGCCCGCCAGCCATCTGCAGATGGTTCTGACCCTCATGCTACTATGTTCCAGTCCACTGTTGTTCTTCAGTCCCCACAACAGTCTGGTTATATCATGACAGCGGCTCCTCCACCACCACTACTGCCACCTCCACCTCCTCCTCCACCTCCTCCTCCTCCTCCCCCACTGCCACCTGGGCAGCCAGTCCCTACTGCTGGCTATTCTGCTTCTGGTCACCCTGTCAGCCAGCCTGTGCTCCAACAGCAAGGATATATTCAGCAGCCCTCACCACAGGTAGGTTGCTTTTTCACCTCTCCTTCTGTGGAGGCTTTTCATTTAAGATCACGTTTCACATTAGAGTCTTTTTGTTTATTTGTTTTTTGTTAATCCTCACCTGAGGATATTTTTCCATTGATTTTTAGAGAGAGTGGAAGGGAGGGGGAGGGACAGAATGAGAGAAACATCAATTGGTGCCTGCACTCAACTAAGGCCGAACCAAGGCTGGGGATCGAGCCTGCAACCCAGGTATGTGCCCTTGACCTGGGACCCTTCAGTCTTCAGGCGGATGTTCTATCTACTGAGCAAAATTGGCTAGGGCTACATTAGAGTGTTTATTTTTAATTTCACAGAGAAAGAATTTGTACAAGCTCAGCTGGTATGGCTCAATGGTTGAGCATCAAGGCCACAGTTCAATTCTAGCTCAGGCACATGCCTGAGTTGTGGGCTGGATCCCCATTAGGGGGTGTGCAAGAGGCAGCCGATCAATGATTCTCATCCATGATGTCTCTATTTCTCTCCCTCTCCCTTCCTCTCTGAAATCGATAAAAATATTTTCTTAAAAAAGCATTTATAAGGATGTGTAAGCAAAACACCATTTTCTTCTCTGGAGATTTTCAAGTGCATGCTAGACAACAACATGACAGTTGAGTAAATTATGTGATCTTGGAGTTTCCTTCTGACTCAGGTTTTTTTTTTTATAATTTGCTGAAGAGAAACACATTAAAGTAAATGCAGTATAAAAATAAAATGCAACCCTAGTGGGTTTGGCTTAGTGGATAGAGCTTCGGCCTGCAATTGAAGGGTCATAAGTTCAATTCTGGTCAAGGGCAGAAGCCCAGGTTGCGGGCTGGATCCCCAGTAGAGATCGTGTGGAGGCCAGCCGATCAATGATTCTCATCATCATTGATGTTTCTGTCTCTCTCTTTCCCTCTGAATTCAATAAAAAACATACGTATATGTATATAAAAAACATACGTATATGTATATAAAAATATGTATTCTAAATAAATAAAATGCGTTTTTTCAAGCTGTCATGTCTCAGTAGTTTAGCAGTGACCCATGAACCAGGAGGTCACAGTTTAGTTCCCAGACAGGGCACATGCCTGGGTTGTGGACCAGACCCCCAGTAGGGTATGCAGGAGACAGCCAATCAATGATGATTCTCTCGTCACTGATGTTTCTGTCTCTCTCTCCCTATTCCTTCCTTTCTGAAGTCAATAATAAAAATATACTTTGAACTAAAATCCTATATAATAAAAGTATAGTATGTAAGTTGTTCCCTCGACTGAGAGTTCGTCTGGGAGTTCGACCAGGGGGCAGGGCTATCCGAGGGAAGGAAGGGAGGCCCCAGCAGGCTGTGGCGGCAGGCAACCTGGGGAAGAGAGGGAGTACCTGGCCAGCAGCCACTAGGGACTCTACCAGTGCATGAATTTCATGCAGTAGGCCTCAAGTAAATAAATAAATAAAAATAAAATTCATTTTAAGAATAGATTAGATTGGGGAGAGTTGACATCTTAACACTATTGAATTTTCTAGTACAGGAACATGTTATCTCTCTCCATTTACTTAGATCTTCCTTAATTGTTCTCAACAATATTTTGTAGTTTTCATTATATAAGTGTTACACATATTTTATTTATTATAATCCCTTAGTATTTAATATCTTTAAATATTCTAAAAGATTTTTTTGTTCATTTAAAGATGACGTTCAGTATTCTATTAGTCCAGGTGTACAGCATAGTGGTTAGATGTTTATTTATATAACTTACAGTGTGATCCCCCCTGATAAGTCTAGTACTCACCTGACAGAAAACATAGTTATTACAATGTTATTGACTATATTTCTTATGTTGTTCATTACATCCCAGGACTATTTTGTGACTGCCAATTTGTACCTCTTAATCCCTTCATCTTTTTCACCCATCCCTCCAACCTACCCCCCATTGTTTGTTGATGTGTTGATGATAGATGTGGAGTGATATCTCATTGTGGTTTTAATTTGCATTTCTCTGATGACTAGTGACATTGAATAACTTTCCATATGTCAGCCATCTCTTGGGAGAAATGTCTACTTAGGTCCTCTGCCAGTTTTGAATTGTTTGTTTGTTTTTCATGTGAGGTTGTACCAGTTCTTCATATATTTTGAATATTAACCCTTTATGAGATGTACCATTTAGCAAAAATCTCCTAGATTTTCCTAGAATCCATGTATTAACCTGAATATATGTTTTGAAAGTACATATACTTCCGTCTTTTTCAAGCATAGGGGAAAGAATTCAGTCTTTAATCACTAACTGTTACATTATCAGTTCCTAGTTTACTGAAAGTTTTTCCCATGAATGAATATTAAATCTTGTGAAATGTTTTTCTGTGTCTTTTGAAGTAATCATGTGATTCCAACCACTCCCCTTTACTCTGTTAACACTGAATTATGTTGACTGGCTTTTTTAAATATATGTTTTTATTTATGTGAGACAGAGAGAGAAACATCAGTGATGAGAGAGAATCATTGACCAGCTGCCTCCTGCATGCCCCACAATGGGGATCGAGCCAGCAACCCAGGCATGTGCCCTGACCTGATTCATAGGTGGACACTCACCCACTGAGCCATGCCAGCCAGGCTTGACTGACTTTTTGAATATTAACCTAACCTTTCATTTCTGGGACATACCCACTTAGTCATGATGTAGTATCTTTTTTGATATATCTCTGAATTCATTTTGAGGATTTTTGCATGTATGTTCATGAAGAATAGTGGTCTGTAGTTGCTTGTCTTTTTCAGGTTGTAGTATCAAGGTAGTACTGGCTTCAAAATGAGTTGGATATTGTTCCCTTCTTTATTTTCTAAAGGAGTTTGTGTAGAAATGATGTTATTTCTTTTTGTTTGCTAGATTTCATTAATGAATCTATTTGGATCCAGAATTGTTTTGGGGTTTTTTCAGAGACTAATTTAAAATTACAATTTCCTATTTCTTTCTGGATCAGATTTGATAGTTGTATCAATTTTGTTTATGTTGTTGAGTTTATTGGCATAAAATTACTCATAAGATCCCCTTATTATACTTTCAGTATTATTGGTAATTTCACTCTTCTCTCTTTTTCCTTTACTAAATTTAACCAGAGATTTATCAGTTCTATACAATTAATGAAAATCTCAGATGTTCTTAAAAAAAACAACTTAGAGTTTCATTAATTGTATTATTCATTTTGTATTTGAAATATTTCTTCACTCATTATTTTCTTCCTCCTGCTTATTGTGAGTTTAATATGTTCCTTAGCTTCTAGTTTCTTAAGATAGAAGCATGGATTATTCATTTACTTCATGTGGTCAGAGAACCTACACTAAGATTGCAGTGTTTTGGAATCTGTTAAATCTTATTTTATGTTCCAGCATGTGTCTTGCAGGGGAAGGGGAGGTATGAATTTGCATTCTGTCATTTACATGGTTTTTGGTTTTTCTTTTTCCTTTTTTTTATTGAGATAAAGTTTACATAACAAAATTAAGCATTGTATAGTAAACAATTCAGTGACATTTAGTACATTCAAAATGTTTTTTTTTAACATTTTATTGATTTTTTTACAGAGAGGAAAGGAGAGGGATAGAGAGAAACATTGATGAGAGAGAAACATCGATCAGCTGCCTCCTGCACACCTTCCACTGGGGATGTGCCCACAACCAAGGTACATGCCCTTGACTGAAATCGAACATGGGACACTTCACTCCACAGGCCGACACTCTATCCCCTGAGCCAAACCGGTTAGGGCCACTCAAAATGTTTTACAACCACCATCTCTCTCCGGTTCCAAAACATTTCTATCACCCCAAAAGAAAACTCTGTGCCATTAAACGGCTGCACCAATTTCCCCCAACCTTCAGCCCTTGGCAACCACAACCCAGGCATGTGCCCTTGACCGTTATTGAACCTGCAACCCTTCAGTCCACAGGCTGATGCTCTATCCACTGAGCCAAACCAGCCAGGGCTGCATTTAATATTCTTTAACTATTAATTGATATTGTCTTGCAGTTGATAGTGTCTTTCAGATCTTCTGCAGCCTTATGTAAATTTTGTACAGTTCTAGCAAAAATGATAGTTGGTTTTCTACTTCTGTCTTAAGTTGTATCAGTCTTTACATACTATTTGAATGTACATGGAACAATTCATATTTATTATACCTTCCTGATATATTGACTCATGTTGTGAAATGGTTTTCTGTTTCTATTACTATTCTTTGCCTTGAAACCTATTTTATCTGACTTTAATATAGTGACTTCAGTGTTTACTTGATTCACATTTAGATGAGTTTTTTTCACCCTCTTATTTGCAACATTTATACCTCTTTTATATACAGTAAGTATATAGTTGTTGTTTTTGCTGTTTTATACAATCTGATGAGAGTGTCTAGTTTTTATCTTTTATGTATTGACATGGTTAGATGCACGTATGCTATATTGCTATTTGTTTTCTATTTATCCTATCTGTATTTTATTTCTATCTGCTTCTTTTCCTGCTTTTTGTATTATTTGAACACTTTTAGTGGGGGTTTTTTTCACCCCCTGAGGATATGCTTTCTACGGGCTTTAAAGAGAGGCAGGGGGAGAGAGAAAAAACAGTGATCAGTTGCCCCCTGTACATGCCCCAACTGGGGTATATGTACCCTGACCAGGAATCAAACCCACCACCCTTTGTTATAAGGGAAGCATGTAAAACTCAAAAGCTGACACGGGCCAAATAAATGCCATGAGTTTGTCATGCTTGTTGTAAGGGATATTGTTCTAATCCACTGAGCCACACTGGCCTTGTCTTTTAGTGTTTCATTGTATTTCTTCTGTTGATTTCTTATCTACAGCCATTTGAATCTTGTTTTTGTATACTTTATTTAGGGACTACTATATGTACCTTTACAGTATCACAACCTACCTGATGTTTAAATGAAACTGCAAGTATTGTGTCAAAGATGAAAGGAGAGTTAGAGAAAGGAACATCAGTGATCGGCTGCCTCCTGCACATCCGCTACTGGGGATCGAGCCCACAACCCGGGCATGTGCCCTGACCGAGAAATGAACCGTGACTTCCTGGTTCATAGTTTGATGCTCAACCACTGAGCCACACCAGCTGGGCAGCAATATAATTCTTTTTACCCTCTCTCCATTGTTGTCATATCTGTACATTATAAACAAAAATATGATAATTTTTACTATAAACAGTATGTTTTTAATTACGAAAAATATTATACACACACACACACACACTGAAAAATTTAATAATGGATGAGACCTAAAATCAGAACATACTATTTATTGCTGATATCTCCAAGAAAAATTAAGGAATCACATCTCTATTGTGTCTAATGTTTCAAAGACAGAAGAATATTACAGTAAATATTGGGGATTCTTGGCTTATAACTGATCCAGAAATTCTTTGCTTGGCTGGTTTCCTAATGAAATGGACACTCTTGAAGATCTCCATGGATCTCTCTATTTTTTATTTTTTTATAGCAAAGGTAGAGATTTATTATAGAACAAGTACAGACTCCCACGTGGGTAGAAGGAAAGAGTACCACAGAATAGACTCCCACATGTGGAGGGGGAATGGGTTCTGATCTCTATCTTTCAAAAGTAACCCAGTCAGAAGAGCAGAGCCTGAGAGAGCCCATGAACCGAATAATGTTATCTCTCACTTACTGCTACGTCACTGGATTATTCTTCACCTCAAACTAGATGAGATTACTTTAAGAGAAATTCGAAGTAGATACAAATAGATCTGGAAGGAAAAGTAAATCAAGTTAGTTTTACTAGCATTTTTTCCACCTTTATTAAGGCATAATCTAATCTAATAAAAGAGAAACATGAACATTGGTGTCACTCCGCTACACCTAAGCCAAGCCCACCAGCCAGAGTGACTATATGCAAATTAACCCAGCCAAGATGGCAGGTGGCAGCCATGGAGCTGAAACAAGCAGGAGGCTTGCCCCAGCAATGGAGGAAGCTAAGCTTCCCACCTGCCTTGGCCATCTGTGGCCTCTACTCAAGGCAACAAAGTTTCAATTATAGAAGATAAATAAACCGCAGATACCTGCTTCCAGCCGTCTTGAGCTCAAGGAATGGCTGGGAGCCTGGGTTGTCAGGGGCAACCTGACCTGGGCTCCCGTTAAAGCAACAAAGTTTCAATTATAGAAGATAAATAAATCCCAGATACGTGCTTCCATCCAGGCTCGCTGCAAACAGCCATCAGCCACTCACCCAGGATGGCCAGACACCCCAGCAGGACCCCCCTCCCTGAAGGGGCTGTGGCCAGCCTGAAAACAGCCCTCAGCCCCTCACTCAGGCTGGCCAGGCACCCCAGCGGGACCCCTACCTGATCTGGCACACCCTTCAGGGCAAACCAGCTAGCCCCCACCCATGCACCAGACCTCTATCCTATATAATGCTATATAATAAAAGGGTAATATGCAAATTCACCCTAACAGCAGAACCACTGGGAATGACTGGTCATTATGACATACACTGACCACCAGGGGGCCGATGCTTAATGCAGGAGCTGCTGCCTGGTGGTCAGTGCGCTGCCACAGGGGGAGCTCTGTTCAGCCACAAGCCAGGCTGATGGCTGCCAGCACAGTGCTGGTGGCAGGACTCTCCCACCTCCTCAGCAGTGCTAAGGATGTCCAGCAGTTTATGCCTGCTCCCCACTGGCAAGTTGACATCCCCAGAGGGCTCCCAAGCTGCCTGAGGGATGTCTGACTACCAGCTTAGACTGCTGGTAGTCTGCTCCAATCCCCTGGGGAGCGGGCCTAAGCCAGCGGGTGGACATCCCCCAAGGGGTCCCAGACTGTGAGGGCACAAGCCTGGCCAGGCTGAGGGACCCCCTCCAAGTGCACAGATTTTTGTGTACCCGGCCTCTAGTCTATACTAGATAAAAGGGTAATATACTAGACTGGGTCGGCCGGACATCTTCTGGTTGTCTGGTTCTCCTTCTGGACAAAGCCACAGTGATGGGGGCCGAGGCTGAGATGGTTAGGGGTGATCAAGCTGGCAGGTGAGGGTGTTGAGGGGCTATTAAGCCAGCAGGCAGAGACGATTAGGGGTGAGCAGGCAAGCAGGCAGGTGAGCGGTTAGGAGCCAGCAGTCCCAGATTGCAAGAGGGAAGTCTGACTGCCAGTTTAAGGGGTTCCAGATTTTGAGAGGGTGCAGGCTGGGCTGAGAGACCTCGCCCACCGTGCATGAATTTCGTACACCAGGCCTCTAGTTGACGAATAAAATTGCATTGTTGTTTTACTTTGCATAAGAAAAATTAAGAAATGGCATCAGTTCAGTTGTGCATTAATGTGGGAATGGATAAAGTGTCTTATTTATATAATGATTGCTATTAAACATTTAACTTTAATGAGCTAGTGGTACATGTTTAAACCAAGAAAAGTCTCATAAACAATGTTAATTGCAAAATAAGTTGCATGAAGTTTAATAGTAGAGTACCATAAATGTAAATTTTTTTAATTCTCCACCATCTATTTATGGGTTACATATGTACAATAGAGAGATATATTAAATGTTTTAAAACATTTATAGGAATAATATATTCTAACTATAGGATAATGGATTTTTTGTGGAATGTACAGACAGACAATGTTGGAGTGATCCTTCAGCTCTATCAGTAGTGTTTGGTTTTGTAAAAGAGAGGAGAATCTGAAACAAATATGGCCAAAAAAATTAATATCTACTAAATCTGATTGGTGGGAGTATTTATATTGTATGTCTGAAATTTTTTAAAAATTTTTCAGTTAAAAGAAAAAATGTTTTTCAGTTAAAGAAAATCTGCTTTCAGATGATTGGTGTTGAAAAGAATTATTACTTCATTACACTCTGATACGCATTGCAGAAAAAGATTTTATTGCAGATAAAATTGATTTTTTTTCTCAATATTTATCCTAGATGTCAGCCTGTTATTGTGCTCCAGGCCATTATTACTCCAGTCAACCTCAATATCGCCCAGTCCCTTCTGTCCATTACAATTCACATCTAAACCAACCACTGCTACAGACCGCACAGCAGACAGGTGAGTAGCATTTCTGTCATTAATTCTTAGTGCTCAGGTACTGCTTTTTTTCATCCTGCTTTATTTCAGTCTTACTATTAAGATACTGCCACACTCAGTCTATCAAGGGTCTCAGATATGTACGTACATATGAATATGCAAATCTATGATGTAAAAGACTAGGCAAATCTTAGCGCATGCTAGCAAATACCACATGCTCAGGTTTTCATGGTAAAGGGGTGGGAGCCATGGTGAACAGGCTGCACCAGGCTGGGCAGCGTGGTGAGCAGCTTCCTGGTGCTCACTGCCATTGTAGTTGAAGCCTTCTTTGCAGCCTGGTAACGCACCAATGGTAACAACAGAAGAGCAAGGCAAGTTAAAGTGTCTCCTGAACCTAAATTTGATTGAGAACTCTAGCTAGTGAAAAATTTTTATGTCTCAGTGTTAGTAGGAATGCTTCTAAAACAAATAATATTCTGAAATATTTATGTTTGTGTTTTTTAAGTTTGCTGGTTGTATAATGAAAGATATTTTAAAATCAAATGCAATCTAATACTAGGCATATCAAATATATTAAAACTCAAAAGGTTTTTTTTTAAGCATTCAGTGAAAACAATTGATCTCAATATATAAAACTATCTTATTTTATGAACTCATTTCTCTCCACGCTTCCCACCTAGATGTATACTTCCACTCTAGACGTTGATTAAGAGTGTTTTGTTTTGTTTTTTCAGCTTTTCTTAACTCTAGGTATTGAAGTAGAATTTTTATTGGTTTCTTTGGAGCCTTTTTGGCTGCTTGTCACTATTAGAGGCTCTCAGACTATGTCAGTGTGACTCAGTGAGGCCACATAATCCCTTCCCTTCATTTAGGCGGTTTCTTGCTCTTGATACTGTTTAGAGCTCTGAAGGGGAGCTGCAGTTTCTGAAGGAAGACTCCTGTACTACACAATCTGATGAGAAGTGTTTTTGCTTCTCAGCTCTTGTGCAATCTTCAATGATCATTGTGACTTACCAGCTTCTTTCACAAGCCAGGCCTCTTACTCATTATCCCTACAGAAGTTCCAGTCCTTAATCTGTTGCTCCTAGGAGCTGTCTTATACTTCATATGTAGGTTCTTCCTTTTTGTGTTACTGGCCCTGAACTGTGTGTGTGACAGATACTCTTCTAAAGGATGTTGAGTACAGGTATTGGTCCTTTTAGTCAACTTTGAATTTGCCCCCTGTCTCCAGTATGACTCTTTAGTTCCTGAAGTTTAATAATCTAATCCATTTATAATGTAAACTAATATATGCTCTCATTTTTAAAGGCATCAAAAGTCGTTCTTTATACACAGAAGCATTGGTTGTGAAACTGCTCGTTAGCTTTAATACATTATTGTTTTGTTCTTATAGAAATTATTTTCCAAGTTTTCCTAGAAACTCAGTGACTGACTTTGCATGTTGTTTTGGTCTTGATGTTTTTTTCCTCTGGAAATTATAATACAGATTATAGCTGATGTCATGATAATAAAAAAATAAATTTACCTTCACATCCCCCATTCAGGCACCTTGTGTGTGACTAATAAACGTAGTTCGTTAGTACACTCTGTTAATGAGTCAATCAAAAGATCCTTTGTTCTGCATTTGTGTGAGCTAATTAGTTTTCTTCTTTTTCATGACTAAATTTTGGTCAAATTGCCTACAAAATTAAAACTTTTAGTCACAGATGGGACCAGTGTGCTTATACAAATGTATCCCTGCAAAAAATATTCCCACTTAATGGAAAACAACTGAAAATGACATTTCCTAATTGAAAGCCAAATATGTGTATGACAGATAGCATGTGTTTATCATCAGTCATATTTTAAACAAGTAAATAAATTAGATTGCATCTGTAGAGAATATGTCTGAATAGTTTTTGACATTGTGTTTGACTCATAGAGTCAGTCATAATATAACACTTTATAACTAGAGTTGGTCCTCCCAGTTATTTTATGTAGTATCCTCTTAACTTACAGCTTGTTAATTTAATCTCACTTAGTTCAAAGAAGAAGAGAAATAAATCCTCAAAAGATCCTTATCTGAAAGGGAAAGAAATTTTGTTATGCCAATAAGTACGATTGAAATTTCCCTTGAAAGAAAAGTTTAGTAGTGTCACTGCCAAGTACTATGTTAGTAATTATATTGAACCTTTTTATAGAATTTGTAAGGTTTTAATATTTTTAAAAGTTATAATCTAAAGACTTTTTAGTTAGCTAATGCTTATTTTTTATGTCAAAACTTATAGAAAATATGCGTTTATGTTTGTAGGTGTCCTAATAGAAAAGTGAAATGCATTGGGAAACAGACAGGCAGTTTTTTGTTTCTGATTTTTTTCACCAATTTATAGCAATTTCTGTCTCAATAATTTACATTTTTATATGTAAGCATCAGACTCTTTTTTTCTTATTTTTTCCCTTATATTTCCCTATATGCTATCATTCTGAACTGATTAAAATTAGAAACTGTTGCCCTAACTGGTTTGGCTCAGTGAATAGAGCATCGGCCTGTGGATTGAAGGGTCCCAGGTTCAATTCCGATCAAGGACATGTACCTTGGTTGCGGGCATATCCCCCCCAGTAGGGGGTGTGCAGGAGGCAGCTGATCGATGTTTCTCTCTCATTGATGTTTCTAACTATCCCTCTCCTTTCCTCTCTGTAAAAAATCAATAAAAATATATTTAAAAATAAAATAAAATAAAATTAGAAACTGTCACATCTTATCATTTTTTTCTTCTTCAAACATTTAGTTAAACATATTGTTTTTTTGCCTGAAAGAGTGAATTATTCAACCAAATAATGAAAGCATTGATAGATTTAGAACAATTTTTCTTCACTGAGGCACAAATAAATAATCTTTAAATGTTTGTATATAACTTTAAAGAAATTTTTGCCATAAATTAACAAACCCAGTTAAATCAAGTATTCCTAGATCAAGTAGGGTATGGGCAATGAATTATAGAATTTTCTCTATTTTTCCTTTTGGAGACAGAGAAAGGATGAAATGCTTTGGTCTTTTATCCATGTGTGTGCCAGAGGACCACAACAGTTATTGGTCTCCTTGACAATAAAACCACCAGTCTCTTATGGGAACTGAATTGAAATTAGTACTGACATTACAAGTGAATAAACAAATCCTTTGTTATGAATGTGAAACTAACCTGGTCATTCAAAACAAGATAGTCAACCTCTATCAGCAGAAGCAGAAGAAATTCTGGCTACATAAGGCTTTTGGACAATGTAGTATATAGCATAAAAGAAAACAAAATAGTCAATCCTGGCAGCCCTTATTTATTTTTAACTCCTTTTAAGTGTATCACCTAAAGCCTCTGGGTTTCAATTTACTCATTTTCCACGTAAGGGAGTTTTACTGTGTTTTCTATTGAAGCCTCTGTCTACCCTAAAAGTCCATGAGTCTGTGGGTCTATCTTATGAGTCGTTTCTAGTTCAGAAAGGTAGAAATATCGAAGGCTTGGTTTGCAAGTGACTTACTATGAAGAAATAAGTCATATAAACAACAGTTTCAAAAGATCTGGTTACTTGCCAGGTACAATAAGGATTTGTTATCCTAACTTTTTATGATAAAATTTACAGCTTGGAGACTATAAAGTATACTACATTTAAAAAGCTTGGTTTCTACTTAAAAAGAAACCTTTTTCTGCAAGTAGTGATTATAACAAAGATTAGGTTTGTGAGGCCCTGGCTGTTTTCTGTCTAGCTGCTTTTATTTTTATGACTCTTCTGAAAAGTTTGCAGCTTCACCATATATGTTTAATATTTGGCAATAATTGGCCTTGTTCCTGAGCTGTTGGATTCGGGGCCGTAGCACTGTCTGAGAGGTTTACATTTCTCACAGTGAACCGGTCTCTTTTTCAGCTGCTTCCTGGCTTCTTTTTACTCAGGTTTCCACTGCTTTTTTATGTTTTTCTCCTTTAATTTTTTTTATTGCTGTATTAAGGTATTAACATTTGCTTATATTCTCCTGTAATTGAAATACCGGTTAATCATACTCAGCAGTAGGGACTTGAATCTAATTGACAACCTTGACTTAATGTAATTTACCTTTTAAAAATTTGTGAAAACTATTGCTTAAATTTCTTTTCTAAAGCAGATTTGTATGGCAGATTCATTTTGGTTGGAGCTTTTCTTAAAAGTTTAATGTCTTGCCCGGTGTGGCTCAGTGGTTGAATGGCGACATCTGGACCAGGAGGTCACAGTTTGGTTCCCGGTCAGGGTACTTCCTGGGTTGTGGGCTCACTCCCTGGTACAAGAGGCAGCCAATTAATGATTCTCATCATTGATGTTTCTATTTCTCCTTACTTCCTCTCTGAAAACAATAAAAAAAAATTTTTTTAAGTTTAATTTCTTAAGTATGCCAAACTCATTAGCAAAAGTCAAATATATCTCTTTTTCTATTGCTATATAACTTTTTAGGATTATTATACATTAAAGCATGCCATAAAATAAGATACCTAAAATTCATTTGAAGCTACTTGGGCTTCGACCAGAGATATAATTCCATTCGTGTGTTTTTTCTGAACTGTAATATTATAATAATAAAGACTTGGCTATGGCAAGTAGGGACTCAGGGCACAGTCATTTTCTTTACTGACAACTTTTGATGGGAGTAATAGGAATAGAAACTTTGTATTTATATTATTACGTTTGGTAGCCTTGGCTATTGTTTTTCCATTGATTCTGTGAGCATTTCTTAGTATTGTATGACCAGCACAGATTCGGACATTGTATAATACCTACAAATCCACCTATTTCCCTTTTCCCTTCTCCATTAACCTGCCGCCTCTGAAATCTGGAGCCAAATGTATCTGGTAAGTACCCATAGATTTTTCTTGAGTTGTATAGACTTTTCCATAGGACTGTCATTTAAATAGCTGTGAGCTGTAATCTCTGTGGCTGTTTTTACTAGATTTTGTGTATGTGTGTGTTTATATTTATGTTTACTTCAGGCACAGAGGTAGGAGTCCAGAGGATGATATAGAGGAGAAAGAATAGTGAAGGTTTGCTGGCAAGTGTGTCTTCCTCCAAATTTATTTAAGGGGCTAATTGAACTTGCCTGCTCACTAAAATAGTGCCACAGACATAAGACAGACCAGGAACCCTCAAAAACTTGAGAATTTTATTATTCAGAAGCAGTTCTTTTAAATTTTCCTGTAAATACCTAGATGCCAATAAATTTAAAGTTGGCAAAATGACTCCTCAAAAAAAAAAACTACCCTCACATTGCTTCAGCTATACAAGTTTAATTGCAAAAAAAAAAATTAATCATAAATGTAATAAACTTCAGATTTCTGGCTATTCTGACTAAGTAGTTCATCAAGTCTTTTTATCTTTCTAATTATATATAATCCATATTAAGAATGCTTTCTTTTAACTCAAATGCTAGCTCAGGTCACCTGTATAAAATAAAACAAGCCTGTTACAGCCTAGGCAGTACTTTCCTGCTGAACATGCTATTTCCTTGCTCACTTTTCTGCTGACAGAGTGAGAGTTAAAAATAGAATATTCTTTGAACCCTCCAGAGATGTGCCTGAGCTATCAATTTATATTGTCCTAGTTCTCTCAGCTTGCAGAATCGATTGTGCTTTCCTCTGAAAGTGTTGGAAGAAATGGATAATATGGAAACATATAGTCACTTAACAAAGGAGAATGGCATTGTTAAATGACACCTATATTGAGACTTGGATGTTTATTCTGTTGGTACCTCTTAAATTGGCATTGCTTGCTTTACAAAACAGATGTTTTCCCACAATATTGACACTAATTTATATAAAAGATATTCTGTTTTCCTCTAACTTCTAGATTAAAGCCAAATATATGACAGGAAGGATTGTTTTGAATTCTGATATATTGAAACACTTTTTATTGAAGAAAGTATAATTTAGATATAGTAGCCAAGTTGGTCATATGCTGAGTGTCCTAATATTGGGAATACCTTCTTGTAGTACATTTTAAATGTAATGGTGCTTTTCATTCTCTAGGACTCTTTATTCTTCCTAATCTTTCACCTTCTCCTCTTTTCCAGATCATTGGATTTTTTTCTCATACTTGACAATCTTCAAACTATACTTTTGAAACTGTCAGGACTCTGTTTCTCCCTTTCCTTTGTCTGAATAATTACATAATAAACGCAAAGCACTGTGCCACTTCTCTCAGTGACACTGAATCAGCTGATGCTCAGCAGCCTAAATGTTTAAACACCAGTTTGGAGAAATTTGAGCATCTCAAACACTTCTTTATGATGTACATTTTATTAAGGAAGTGTGCATAAAGTGAGGCATGTCCTTAATTAGATGATCTTTTGTGTGACTAATAAGTTATTTTATTAATGATTTTGTCTTAGACAGTAGTAAGGTTCTTATCTTTAATTGGATTAGTAGAATGGTGTTGTGGATATTTTATTTGTTTTTGGTACTTTCCAACTGAATATTTCTAGTTTTGCTAATGAATATAGTAACTTTAAACAGTATAGAGCCATGGTCTTAGGTCATTTGTAATCTTATTGCAACTTTTAATGTCTTGCTCTTTAGAAAGTGTACTCCAAAATTATATACTTGACCAGTTATTGTGTTGTTGTTTGTTTGTTGTAATTATTTGAATGAATAGTGAATAGTCTGACATCTCATTTCACTGCTGGAAAACAGTTTAGGTACCTATCCTAATGGGAATAGAATTTGCCTCCTGGGTGAGGTGCCAGTTATACAAAATATCAGATATTAAATGGTGCTCTTTTTTTTTTTGCTGTGACAGCCTTAGAAAGATTCCTCATTGAGCAGTCCCTGACAGCTTCCTGCTCAATGTGGGTCAAACCTGGTGTGTTTTCCTGCCTTGAATGTAAAAATTATTATAAAACTATTCAGTATATAGAAAAGAGCCATTGCTTCACAAAACGTCAAGACTTCACTCATGATACAAAATATACCCCCTTGTACACAAGGTGTCCAGGTTAAAGGTGGCATTGCCCCACTGGGTAAAGTCTGACTTCTTTTACATATCTAATCTAATAAAAGAGTAATATGCAAATTGACCATCACTCCAAGACACCTAAGCTATGCCCACCAGCCAATCAGAGTGGCTGTATGCAAAGTAACCCAGCCAAGATGGCGGCCGGCAGCCACAGAGTTGGAACAAGCAGGAGGCTTCCACTCCAACTGCCTGACTAGGCCGGCAGGCCTCTGCTGAAGCAACAATGTTTCAATTATAGAAGCCACAAAGCTGAAGCAAACAGGAGGCTTCCATTACCTGCCTAGGCCTCTGCTCAAGGTAACAAAGTTTCAGTTGTAGAAGATAAATAAACGCCAGAAACCTGATTCCAGCCAGCCTCACTGGGACCTAGGTCAATGGGAGCTGTGGGCAGCCTGAAAACGGCCCTCAGCCCCTCACCCAGGCTGGCCACACCTCCAGGAGGTGAAGGTTCCCACTGGGGGGCCAGCCTACAAACAGCCATCAGCCCTTCACCCAGGCTGGCCAGGCATGCCAGCAGGTGGACATCCCCGGAGGGATCCCAGACTGCAAGAGGGCACAGGCCTGGCTGAGGGACCCACCTGAGTGCACAAATTTTCATGCACTGGGCCCCTAGTTTATAACAACAAAACTTTTCTTTCTCACAGTTCTGGAATCTGAGAATTTCAAGATAAAGTCACCAGCAGATTCAGTACCCAGTGAGAACTTGTTTCCTGGTTTAGAGACTGTGCCTTATCCCTGCGTCTTCACATGGCTAAGAGATCTCTCTGTAGTCTCCTTTATAAGAGCACTAATCCAATTCATGAGGGCTCTTCCCTCATGACCTAATCTCCTCCAAAAGACCCCACTTCCTCATACTGTTACCTTGGGAATTGTCTCCCCCAGATTCAACATAGGAATTTGGGGGAGACATAAATTTAGTCCATTGCAGAGGTGTTTGAAGTAGGAAGGGATGAGCGCTTCA
Organism: Murina feae; assembly: GCA_004026665.1. Taxonomy (NCBI): domain Eukaryota; kingdom Metazoa; phylum Chordata; class Mammalia; order Chiroptera; family Vespertilionidae; genus Murina; species Murina feae. The sequence continues at coordinate 20,541 of PVJC01015173.1, forward strand.
TACAACATATTCTAACCCCAAAAAAGATTTAATGCAAATATTTCCAAAGCTCTCCCTCACCTTTAACCATACTTAAACAGTCTGAACTACATTTGGCCGAGTAGATGAGAATGCAAAAATCCTCCCCTTTGTAAATGACCTTTGAAGTAACTAAATCTATTTGACCTATTGCTTCAGAAATTAACAATCCAATATTAAGTATGCCAAGACCCAAATCTTCATTTTTCCACAATAAAATTTCAGTAGCTCTTAGATAGAAAATACTATATAATTTAATGTCAACTAATGTTTTTATCTGAGGTTATCAAAATATATATATATTGATTTCAGAGAGGAAGGGCGAAGGAGAAAGAGATAGAAAAATCAGTGATGAGAAAGAATTATTTATTGGCTGCTTCCTGCACACCCCCTAATGGGGATCAAAGCCCACAACTCGGCATGTGCCCTTGACTGTAATCGAACCCAGGACCCTTTAGTTCCCAGGCTGACACTCTATCCCCTGAGCCAAACCAGCTAGGGCTGAAGTTGTATCTTTGTTTGTTTGTTTGTTTGTTTGGGGGGGTTGTTGCCTTTAAACTAGATTTATGTTCTCCTTGTAAAAGTAAAACATACCATAACAACTGGAAAATACAGGAAAGAGGAATTTACTTTAATCACACATAATTAACCCTACCTCCTCAAATACAGTACATTAATTTTTTCTTTCAATTTTTTTTATATGTGCCATTTAAATAATTTGTTTGCAATAGTAAAGCCTGCCTTCTTGGCAAAGCAATTCAAATTGTGGAGAAGAAAGGCAAACTTAGGAAAATACTACTAGATAAATCTTGTCAACTCATATGAAATATGGCAACAGGGTAAACCTTTTGAGCAAAGACATCATTTCAGGCAAAATAGCAAAGCTAAAGCCCAAAGAGGAACAGTGGAGATTGACATGGCAATTATTAGGCTGAGAGACATAGACCAAGAGATAAGTCACCATTCGACCCTCCTCTTCCCTGTCCCAGGACCGTGGGCAAAATAAATGAAAGTGAGTCCCTTCTAGGGAGAGGACACTATTGGCTGATCATATAACCTCTTAGACACCTGGTCTTTTTTCAGACCTCAAGTTCATATACCTGCCATCTGAACTGACTGTTCAACCTGTCTGGTATGTCTCAATGGTTGAGCATGGACCTGTGAACCAGGAGGTCATGGTTCGATTCCTGGTCAGGGCACATGCCCAGGTTCGATCCCCAGTAAGGGGCCTGTAGGACATAGACAATTGATGTTTCTCTCTCATCGTGTCTCTCTCATCGATGTTTCTATTTCTCTACCCCTCTCCCTTCCTCTCTTTAAAATCAATAAAAATGTATTTTTTTCTTACGAACTGAATGTTCAGCATCCTTTCACTTTGATTCCTACTTTGGATAATAATGCTTTATTGTCACAAATAATTTTCAATTCAAATGAAAAAAGAAGTTTCCTAGTTGATTGATTATTTACAGTCATTTTCTCTTTTCCTGTAATTAAACTTATCTTGAGACTTTGGTATGTTAAACTTCAGTAAAAGTCTTTATTAACCAAAATTCTCAGAAAATGGAAAGTGGCCAGGTGTTTAGTGTTCTGCTTATTTGAACAGTTTACTGGAATATTCTTTCTATTTCAACACTTGTCCCTCAGAAAAGTAAAATTTAGGATCAGACTGCTGTGTAAAAATCGTAGCTACAACTTTATCAGCTGGTGTCCTTAGACAGGGTATAAACAGCTCTGTGCTTTTGTTTCTTTACCTAAACACTGGGGATAAAATTGTACCTGTTTTATGAGCTTGTGAACATTAAATGAATTAGCATGTGTAAAGTGCTTAGAAAAGTGTCTAAAACCTAATAAATGTCATATAGCATCAAAGAAATGAAAATTATGTAGTATTCTAAGTGAAAAGGCATAGGAATTTTGGGCTAAATTTTTGTTTGGGGTGAATTCCAGAGTAGACATGAGAAACAGATACAGTTTGTTCTAAAATATTTAGTCTTTATCCTGTTAGCTTCTTGAAACATTCTTTTTCCTTAAAGTGCTGTAGAGTTTAGATCAGTTGAGTTCTTTTCTCATCCTTTGATTGTTAAGTTAAACTCTAAATATATTCTAAGAAAATTTACTTAAATACTTCCTTCTTTATAGCCTTGTAAAATGCCTATTACTCACCTACTAAAGAGGCTTTTTTTTCTCCATTGTGTTTCTGGCTCCTTTGTCAAAAAATCATCTGCCCATATACATGTGGTTTTATATCTGAGCTCTCAGTTCTGTTCCATTGATCTGTGTGTCTATTTTTCTGCCAATACCATGCTGTTTTGATTTGAAAGAAAGAGGAAGGGAAAGGGAGAAAGAGAAACATTGGTCTGAGAGACACATCCATCTCTTGAATGCCCCCACTGGGGATCAAGCTCATATCCCAGGCATGTGCCCTGGCAATGAATCAAACCATTGTCCTTTAGTGCCCAGCATGATGCCCAACCAACTGAGCCACACCGGCCAGAGCTGTAGTTTCCTTTTTTTTGTGTTATCCTTGCTAGGTTTTGGTATCAGAGTTATGTTGGCCTCATAAAACATGTCAGGAAATATTACCTTTTTAATTTTTTGGTAGTGTTTGAGAACAACAGGTATCAAATCTTCTTTGACTATCTGGTAGAATTAACTAGTGAAGCCATCTAGTCCGGTACTTTTAGTTTTGGGGAGGTTTTTGATAGCTGTTACAATCTCCTCAGTACTGATGGGTCTATATAGATTTCCACCCTACTGTCCACGTCCTTAGGTACTGCATACATGCATATAAGATCTTTGTCCAATCTCTTCCCGCACTCCCACCCTTTTTCCCTCCGAGAATTGTAAGTCCAGTCCATTTCCATGCCCCTGATTCTATTACATTCAGCAGTTTATTCTGTTCATCAGATTTTTTATTCATTTGATTTTTAGATTCACTTGTTGATGAATATGTATTTGTTGTCACTTTGTTCTTCATAATATTTTATCTTTACCTTTTTCTTCTTCTTCCTCTTCTTAAAGAATACCATTCAGCATTTCATATAATACTCATTTGGTGGTGATGAACTACTCTAGCTTTCTTGTCTGTGAAGCTCTTTATCTGACTTTCAATTCTGAATGATAGCTTTGCTGGGTAGAGTAAACTTGGTTGTAGGTCCTTGCTGTTCATCACTTTGCTATTCATCAGTCAATTCTTGCCACTCCTTTGTGGCCTGCATAGTTTCTGTTGAGAAATCAGCTGACAGTCATATGGACACGCCCTTGTAGGTAACGGCTTGTCTCTTGCTGCTTTTAAGATTCTCTCTTTGTCTTTTGCCCTTGGCATTTTAATTATGATGTGTCTTGGTGTGATCCTCTGAGTTCCTCTTGTTTGGGGTTCTCTGTGCTTCCTGGACTTATAAGTCTATTTTTTCACCAGGTAGGGGATGTTTTCTATCATTATTTCTTCAAATAGGTTTTCAATATCTTGCTCTCTCTCTTCTTCTGGCACCCTTATAATTCAGATGTTGGTACACTTGAAGTTGTCCCAGAGGCTCCTTCCACTATCTTCATATTTTTGGATTCTTTTTTCTTTTTGCTCTTCTGGTTGGTTGTTTTTTGCTTCCTCATATTTTAAATCATTAATTTGATTCTTAGGATCTTCTAGTATACTGTTGAATCCCCGTATATTATTCTTTATTTCAGTCAGTGTATGTTTAATTTCTTACTAGTCCTTTTTCTTTTCTTTTTTTTCTTTGTGTGTGTGTGTGTGTGTGTGTGTGTGTGTGTGTTTGTTTGTTTTTGTTTTTGTTTTTGCATTCTCACTAAGATCCTTGAAAGTCTCACTAAGTCTCTTGGAGTTTCTAGAAGATTCTTGAGTAATCTTATAACTGTGGTTTTGAACTCTATATCCAGTAGTTTGCTTTCTTCCATTTTGTTCATTTGTGACATGTTCCTTTGTCTCTGCAGTTTGACTGCCTCCCTGTGTTTGTTTCTATGTATTGGGTAGCTGCCACATCTTGAGTTGGTAGATTGGCCTTGTGTAGTTGGTGTCCTATAGGGCCTACTCCCCAATCACCTGAGGTGGACACTCTTGGTGCACCCCTTTGTGGGTTGCGTGCACAGTCTTGTTGTAGTTGAACTTTAATCGCTGTTGGTATCACTGGGAGGAGTTGACCTCCAGGCCAATTGGCTAGAGGACCAGCTGTGTCTACAATGGAAGAGCTGCTGTGCAGGAGACACCCTTATGGGGCAGGACTTGCTTCAGTGGGGCTTTGGTGCTCACTGAGTCTGCCTCTTGAGTCTGTCACTTATGGGTGTGAAGAGATGTAATCTGGTATGGTCTCACACTGATCACTTTGTACATTGGCTCTTGGATCTCCAAGAAGGTGCAAAGTCAGCCACTGCCTGGGGCCACCCAGCAGGAGCTCAATTCTACTCTAATTTTTATTATTTCCTTTCTTCTGCTGACTTCGGGTTGTTTTTGTTCTTTTTCTAGTTCTTTGAGATATAATGTTAGGTTGTTTACTTGGGACTTCTCTTGTTTTTTGACATAGGCCTTTATATAAACCTCCCTTTTATTACTGCTTTTGCTGCATCCCAGTTTTGATAAGTCTAATGTCATTCTTGTTTGTCCCTCTATATTTTTTATTTCACCTTTTATTTCTTCTTTGACACAGTCATTTTTTTAGTAGTATACTGTTTATACTTACGGGTTTCTTTACTGCCTTTTTTGCAGTTGATTTCGAATTTCAAAGCATGTAGTCAGAATATTCTTGGTGTGACTTTAATCTGAAATTCATTGAGGCTAGTTTTATGACAAAACGTGGTCTATCCTTGAGAATGTTCGACATGCACTAGAGAAGAATGTATAATCTGATGTTCTGGGATGATAGGCTCTGTAAATGTCATTTATGTCCATTTGGTGTAAAGTTTAATTTAAGGCTGATACTTTATTGATTTTCTGTTTCTATGATCTATCTAGAGCTGTCATTAGAATACAAAGGTCCTAACTATGATTGTGTTTTTTTCTGTTTTTCCCTTCAATTCTGTTAGTAGTTGCTTTATTTATTTTGGTGCTTCCTGACTGATGCGTATATATTAAGAAGTATTATGTCACCTCAGCTGGAGTAGCTCAGTCAGTGGTTGAGCATCTACCTATAAATTAAGAGGTCATGGTTTGATTCCTAGTCAGGACACATGTCTGGGTTTCAGGCTCAATCCCCAGTATGGGGTGTGTAGGAGGCAGCCAATCAATGATTCTCTGTCATCATTGATGTTTCTATCTCTCTCTCCCTCTCCCTTCCTCTCTGAAGTCAATAAAAATATATATATTTTTAAAAAGTATTATGGCTGCTTGATATAGTATCCATTATTATAAAATGTCTATCTGTCTCTTGTTACCTTTGTTTTCTTGAAATCTCTTTTATTGGGTGTAAGTATGGCTACACCTGCTTTTCTGTGAATGGTATTTACTTAAAATCATATTTCACTTTTTCAATTTACATCTAATTTTGTCTTTGCAGCTTAGATGTGTCTCCTGAAGGTAGCATATTGTTGGGTTTTGTTTTTTGATCCAATCAGCTACTCTGCCTCTTCTTTCTGTTTTCTCTTTCTATAAGCTATGTCTGTCAGTTTTAAGTATTTTTTTTTGTATGTTGTTTTCATTGGGTTTAATGAAAAAAAATTTCATGTATACAGTAGTTTTTTTTCTTTTTAATGCATCTGATCTCCATCCTCCTTTGCAAATTCATACCTTTACCCCTCCTCTTTCTGTTTTTGTTGTCATAAATTATCTGTTTATACTGTTAAGTTTTTTGGTGGTCTTATAGTTTTGTGACCTTTTGTTCTTTGTTTCAGGTAGAATAACCCTCTTGATTATTGCGTGCATTGGCAGTTTTCTGGTGATAAATTTCCTCAGCTTCTGTATGTCTGGAAAAGCCTTTATTCCTCCTTCATATTGAAAGGATAATTTGGCTGGCAGTATTATTCTTGGCTGTAATTTCTCTCTTTCACTAGTTTAAATATTTGGTTCCATTCTCTTCTGGCTTGTAGAATTTCTGCTGAAAAGTCCAATGATAAGGTAATGGGCTTTCCTTTATAGGTTTCTTTCTCCTTTTCCTTGGCTGCCTTGAGAATTCTTTCTTTCTTGTTTTTAATACACTTTTTATTGATTTCAGAGGGCAAAGGAGAGGGAGAGAGAGAGAAAAACACCAGTGATGACAGAGAATCACTGATTGGCCCCCGCCCACACACACCCCCACTGAGGATCATGTTCCCTGACTGGGAATCAAACAGTCACCTCCTGGTTCATAGCTCAGTGCCCAATCGCTCTGCCATACCAGCCAGGCTAATTTTGATCTCTTTTATGCAGTTTTTCATCTCCACAATTTCTATTTGGTTCTTTTTAAATGTTTTAATCTCTTTGGTAAAGTACTCATTTTGTTCTTTGATATGTTTTCTGAGCACATTAAATTACCTCTCTATATGTTTATTCTCCCATTTCATTGACTAGTTTCAGAACTGCCATCTTGAATTCTCTGTCATTTATATCACATATTTCCATGTCTTTAAGTTTGTTTTCTGTAGATTTTTTCTTTTCTTTTCCTGAGTTGCCTTTTTACCTTGGTGTTTTCACAGTGCATGTTTGTCTAGGCATCTATGTATGAGTGGTGCTTTTCTAGCAGATTAATATGAAAAGGTCTTTCTCTTCTTCTCCAGTAGGTGACACTGAGTCAGTGTTTTTTTGTTGTTGTTACTATTTTTATTTATTTTAGAAAGAGAGAGAGAGAGAGAGCACTAGCCAGACACATCTGTTCTTTCACCCATTAATACATTCATTGGTTGTGTCTTGTATGTGCCCAGACTAGGGCTCAAACACACAATCCTCTAACCAGCAAGGCTACCTAGCCAGGACTGAATCACAAGATTTTTTTAGCTCGGTGAAATCTCAGTGCTGTCCTCTGAAGCCCTCCCTGTCCAGTGTAGCCTCGGTGAATGGAGGTTGGGTCTCTGGAGAAACTGGCCAGCATATTTGTTGTTTTGCCCGCCCAATAATGGTGACCTGGGACCTTTCAAGCGTCCCGCGCCCCCGCCCCCCCTCCCCATTTCCTGATCCAGAACCAGTTGCAGAGTACACTCTTTGCTCAGGGAAAAAGTGAATCTGTAGTACAAGTTATTGTGTTTGCAGGTAATGTGCTCCATAACTGGACACCAAGTGCAACAGGAGGCTACGGGGAGCAGCAGGGCTCCATGGATTTGTTTCTCTGCCTAGAATGCTGATGGCCTGAAAACTGCAGTTACTATACCATGCACCTGCACTAGCTCTCCCGTGCACCTAAAAGAATGCCCACCTAATCTCTTGGCTCCTCCCAGCTGAAGGGAGTACCAGCCCTAACCCCTTCAGTCACAACCGGATTCCTCCCTTCTCCAGGCTGAGCCCCGCTTTGAGCCCCTGGCTACAGGGCTACATCCATGGCTTGTCTCAGCCCTTCTCCCTTCTCCGCCTCCCCTTTTGTTCCCACTTGCCCACCTTTACATGTTTCAGTGCACAGATCTTTCAGGCGTGCTTTATGTTCACCAGGAACCTTGTTGAGTTACAGCCATTCCAATTGGAATTTCAAGGGGATCTCTCACACCACCATTCCTCTGATGTCACCCTGTGTGTTTCTGTTAAAAGACATCTTTCCATATGCAACATCTTCCCACTTGTCACTGTAGGTGAACCGTCAATGCTGCTCTCCAAATGCAACACCTTCCCTTATGCATAAGAGCCTATCCTCTATAATCATTATATATCTCTTATGATTTTAATATATATTATTTTTATTTCATTCTGTTAATAATATGCTTTTCTCTATTCAATCAGTAAGCATAAATATTGAGTGCTTGGCTATCTGGTAACTGATATGAGTGTTTTGAGGGGTTTTGTTTGTTATTTGTAATTTCACGCTTAAAAAGCACACCATATTTTAGGTTTTTTTAAAGCTATACAAAAACCATGAGTGAACGATTAGAACAATTTTATATTATACTAGAGGCCCGAGGCCCAAGGCCCGTGCATGAATTCATGCACGGGTGGGGCCTGGCTACCACAGTGCACATCATAGCCACTGGTCGTTCTGGTCATTCCACTGTTCCAGTTGCTGGGCTTTTTTATATGTAGATTAACTATAAAGTTTTAAGAGATGTGAAATAAGACAATGAATAAAATTATGATATTAAAATGAGTTTAAAGAAGATATTTTCTTTTAAAGTGCTTGGCATTCTTATTTTTAATAGTTTCATTATTATTTAAGATCATGTTCCTGTGTACTTATGTTGCTTCTGAATGAGGTACTAATATTAGTTATTTTTCTATTTTCACAATCTTTAAAATCTAGAGCTTCTGTTTTCTTCTCACTGTTCTTTCATTTGTAAACTGTTTGGTTCTCCACCAATATTCTATTCTACCTCATCTACCTTTCAAGACTTCTTTCTTTTTCTTTAAGTCCAAGCCCAAATGTCACCACCTCATTTCAGTCAGAATTAATTTATCCCTCATATTTTTATAAGACCCTATTTATTCTGCTACCCTGTACAAGTATCATGGCTAAGAATATCTAATGGAAAAGATAGGCACCATGTCTTACTCATCTTTATATCACCCACCAGATACACCTTGGGCTCACAGCATTCTTTTTACAACCATCTGTAACAGATGCCTACGTGCTGGAGTCACATGTTTTAGATGTCATGTTATGTTTTCCCATTTTCAAAATGTGCATGATGTTTTGTGTGGATATGTGCATATGTATGTGTGTGTGTTCTCTATCCCTATTAGTAGCCATAAATATTAATGGAGATTCAGTAGCATTCAGGAATCTGAAATACCACTGGAATGGTATTCACTGATGCAAATTTCATAGTATAGAGTCCACGTGACTCTACTTTATACCACTATGACATGAAGTCTGCAGCTATTGAAAGCTTTCTGAGTCAGTCTTTCTTTTCTTAAGAGAATTTTAAGTGGAAGGCTTCCAAGGTGAATCTCCAAAAATTAGTAAAATGTTTTTTCACTTAAAAGTATTTTATTGAAATACTCGTAATTTTAAAGTTTTCACAGTGAATTTTTAAAATAACCAATTAACTATTAATTATTTCGTTTTAAGTTTACAGGAAGCAGAGTTTTGGGGGGACATTAGTAAATTTAGAGAAAGGAAATCAGAAGCACATTTACATATAAACTGGTTTTCTTTTTTTCTTTTCTTTTAATTTTTTTTTTTTTTACAAAGTTGCATCCTGTAACTGAATATGTTGTGAATAAACTACAAAAGTAAGTTGAAAATTACTTGAAGTTTTTTAGGGGGATTTCTTCGTCAAGGTATTTTAAGTCAGATTATATTACACTGAATTCTGCCAGGTGTCCACATTTTTCTTTTAAATTTTAGAGGGCTGCCCTATCTGGTTTGGCTCAGTGGATAGAGCGTCAGCCTGCAGACTGAAAGGTCCCAAGTTCGATTCCGTCAAGGGCATATACCTTGGTTGCGGGCACATCCCCAGTAGTGGGTGTGCAGGAGGCAGCTGATCAGTGTTTCTCTCTCATCAATGTTTCTAGCTCTCCCTTCCTCTCTGTAAATAATTAATAAAATATATTTTTTAAAAAAAATTTTAGAAGGCTATAATTCTGACAAGTCCATTATAAGAAATTAGTCTATAAAAACTAAGCCCAAATTTTTTTTTGTCAGCAACATTTTTTTGTGTGTCTAAAGTTCTACATATATTTCCTTTTTCCCCTGATTTCCTCCCACCCCACCACCAGTATCTGTGTCCATCGGTTATACTAATATGCATGCATACAAGTCCTTTGGTTCCAAATTCTTTTTTGTTTTGTTTTTGTTAATCTTCACCCGATGGTATTTCTTTTCTTTTCTTTTTTTTATAGTATATTTTTATTGATTTCAGAAAGAACAGGAGAGGAAGAGAGAGAGAAAAAACATCAGTGATGAGAGAGAATCATTGATCGGTAGAGAGAGTGAAAGAGAGAAGGAGAAACAGAGAGAGAGAAGCACTGATGTGAGACACATTGATTCCTTGCCTCCCACACACTCCCTGAGTGGGGCTGGGGCTGCAAACAAGCTACGTGCCCTTGACCAGAATCGAACTTATGATCCTTCAGTTCCCAGGCCGAGGCTCTAACCCCTGAGCAAAACCAGTTTGGGCTAGGCCCACATTCTAATGCTGCAATATATACATGCATGCCTCTGTGTGTGTCGTGGGGGAAGGGGGCTGTGTATGAGTATGTTTAAAGGTGCATTTCCAACACAAGAAAACATACTATATTCACATCCCATTTTCATTCCTGCCTTTTATTTCCCTAGGTGTGGAAGTGTGTCAGTATATTTTTTACAGTGTTTTGGTATTTAGGGTATTAATTTAAAATACTTGTCATTTGATAAACTGAAAATAGGTTTGAATATTAACTATACTAAAGAACAGAAAGAATTTTCTTTTGCTTGTCCTTTATCTGCCTACAAGTTTAAGTATTATACGAAATTCACAGGGGGTAAGGTTTAAGAAACAGTATATTGTCAATCACTTACTACAGGTAAGGATTAGAATATACATTTCTTGTACAAAGTTAGATTGGTGAAAAGTCATTTGAATTGTCATAAAGCAGTGTTGCCATAGAAATATGAAAGAATTCACTATAACTGGATTTTTACTTTGTTGTTAATATATTGCTTAGTTACCAGATATACTTTATAGTTACATTTTTAGGGAAGATTACTGCTAGATTTTATTTAGTTATTTAATCATTGAGCAGAATCATCAAGGCTTCTGGGGAACTATTGTCTACAGTCATTACTTGAGGTGGGGTCTGCCATTTCTGTTGCCATAGGGATTAACAAAGATGAAAATGTAAACTGATATTTATAAGATAGCAAAATATATTAGTGGTGTTATCAGAGAAATAATTTCGCTGACCTTCAGTTATGGAAGTGTTTATAGGCAATGTCATAGTTTGGTTCATCTTTGTAGAAATTTTTAAATACCCTTAAACTAAGAGGTTAGTTATTTATTTTTATCTGGTTTCTTTTTCTTTTTTTAAAGTGTACTTTTATTGATTTCAGAGAGGAAGGAAGGAAAGGAGGGAGGGAGGGAGGGAGGGAGAGAGAGAGAGAGACAGAAACATCAAAGATGAAAGAGAATCATTGGTTGGCTGCCTCCTGCATGCCCCACACTGGGGATCAAGCCTGCAACCTGGGCATGTGCCCTGGCCAGGAATCAAACCGTGACTTCCTGGTTCATAGGTCAACATTCAACCACTGAGCCATGCCAGCTGGGCCCTTTTTTTTTTTTTTAAATCAGGATTTATTGTAGCTTTTAATAATGTATATAAGTCTTAAACTAATTGGTTTACATAAGGAATCTCCTTAGGTTCAGGAGACAAAATATAATTGATATTTACTACTCAAAACTTATTTCAGATTCTTATTTAAATAACTGATAAATTCAGTCGATAAAAGTAAATTTACAGTCTTAACTGACTACTTCAATGTTAGAGAAGTATTGTCCTTTTTTCTTTGATTTGTGACTTCTGGCAGATTAATCTCATTGAGCATCTGTTTCTCTGTCTAGTGACCTTAATACAGTAAAGAAATAATCTTTTTTAAAAATTGCTAAATGACTCTATTTTCCTTGTGCCCTTGACACATTCCTAATATAAGGATTTATATCTTAGTTTGACTTTTTTAAAGAAAACATACCAGCATTCTGAAAAAGTGGTCCCCTTTCCTCTTTTTTTAGCCTCCAGAAATGCCAGCTTCATGGGCATGCAGCTACATGGGGCCCCATGCTTAAAGCAATGTTCTATTACCAATACGAAATACTCAATAATTTTTTAGCAAGGTGCCCTACTTCCCCTCCATACCCACTGGCCCCACAAATTATGTAGCTACTCCTGGTTCCCAGAAACTACCTGTGATAATATTTTAATACATACTAAATAGTAATTATCTGTGTAATCCAAGACTATACCTCTATAATTTCTACAGCTACAAAGGGAATCTTTGTACACAAATTTTATTAGAATGTATTTTAAGGGAGAAAAAAAAAGTAGCTGACTTGGGTTACCTACATAGTAAACATTTTCAATGTTAGCTCTCATAATAGAAGGTTGTTTGAAATTTGTTGTTTAGAACAAAATTATATCATTTTAGAACACAAATTACTTGCTTAAAGTACAAAAACACCCTACTAGATTAAATTCAAAATAGGACTTAACTCATTATGTCATTACAGGTTATCAAGTCATGCCCAGCCAGCAGCAAAACTACCAAGGAATAGTTGGAATTCAGCAACCGCAGAGTCAGAGCTTGGTTGGTGGCCAACCCAACAGCATAGGAAATCAGATTCAAGGAGTGGTTATCCCCTACCCTTCAGTGCCATCGTATCAGGTACGTTATCACTCACCTCCTTTGGGTAGAGGTGATTTTGAATAACTGTATAGCTATAATGCATTGTCTCTCTTCTTTTAATACGGGATTAAAAGGTTACCCAATGTTCTATAATACATAACTTTATAGTCTTTTATTAGTCATAGCAGTTTTATTAGTCATAGCAGTTTTGTTTTATCCTCATTTTATTGTTTTATTCATTCTCTTCATCAATTTTTAGGGAAAAATATTGAGCTACTTTGATATTGACAAGTAAATTTTGCCTGGCATTAACTATGTTTCTGACTACCTAAGTATATAAGCAAGTATCTTATTCTATAATTCAGCCTCTTGAGGGAAGTGGTATGGGAGGGAAAATAGCAGTGGAAATATGTATTTCAAATAGTGAAATGGAGTAAAGGCTATCAGTGCTTATAGAATAGAGGAGATTGTGCAATTGCCCATGCTGGAACTGATTTTCCACCCCACCTCAATCCCAAAAGAAATGACATGTATTAAAAATGACATGGATTTTAATTTATAGTTCTAAAATAGAAATAACGATTGTTTCATGAATAAGTCATATTTTTTATTATAGTATGCCACATTTTCAGAAATGTGTTGTACCTCCCTTCATCTTTCTGGAATGACTTGCAAGTGTGTTTGTTTTATTACCTCACTAGACGCCTGGTGCACGGATTCATGCACCGGTGGGTCTCTCAGCCTGCCTGCACCCTCTCGCAATCCAGGACCCCTGGGGGGATATCGGACTACCGTGTTGTCCTAGTCCACAGATTGGGCTGAAATCAGCAGTTCAACACTCCCTGAGGCATGTAGTATTGTGCAAAGTGGCAGGTGGCCAGATGCTGAACTGCTCCCACTCATCCCGGCCCCACTGTGCCTGCTGCTCAGTGGCACGCTGCCACGGAGGCAGGAGAGGCTTGCGCTGCTGCAGTGGTGTTCACCAGCCGTGAGCCCGGTGTCTGGCACCCATCAGTCAGCTGAGCAACACTCCCACTGTGGGAGCACACTGATCATTCCTGCATTGAGCTTCTGCCCGCTGTGGTCAGAGCGTGTCATAGCGACCAGTCGTTCAGTCACTTAGGTTTTTATATATATAGGTAGTTTTCTGTAACTGAATCTAATGTTAAGAAATCCAAAGATCATTTTCATTCATCTCCCCAAGGTAAAAACAATCTGTTTGGGAAGATAAATGTACACGTATGTTATCTAAACATAATTTAATTTGTGATAATGTTCAGACTGGTAACTGAATGAATCATGAAATACAACCATGAACAGATTAGGGACTTAGTACAGAAGTCTTCTGGGAAGATATAAACCTTAAATTATCTGTTAAAATAATAGGCATAAATTGGTGAGGAAGACATTCTGGGGATAGGGAACTATATGAGCAAAGATGCTAGCATGTTCCATTTAATTCCAGAAAATCAAAATTGAAATTAAAATGTAAAATGTGGAATTATCAAGGATGTCTAGTCTTGAAGTCACCTCATTATAGAAGGCAATTAAGGAAAAAGGAAAAAAATACATTATGAAACTAGATTTTTTTAAAGTATATTTTTATTGATTTTAGAGAGAGAGAGAAACATTGATGTGAGAAACATCAATCGTTTGCCTCCCGCAAGTACCCCAACTGGATTCAAACCCACAACCTTGTCATGTGCCCTGACCCACATCTAACAGGCGACCTTTTGGTACACAGAATGATGCTCAACCAACTGAGCCAACTGAGCCACACCAACCAGGACATGAAAGTAAATTTTACATCTTTCCTTTCTCATATTTTGCATCCTTTTTATTTTGTGTCCTCCATGCATGAGCCTCGGTTCATCAGACTGCCCATCTTCTACTTTCTTCATAGCTAGACAATCTATAGGATTAGTACTAAGGAACTCTCCCTTCTCAAGAACCCTGATCATGCTACCTAATCCAGTACATTGAGCATCTATTAGACAAGATGCCCAGGCATCAGATAAGATTTGCTCTTGGCCTTAGTGGCTCACAGTCTAGTGTAAGATGTATAATTTTTATTGGTTTTTATTTTTTGTTGATCCTCACCCAAGCAAATTTTTTTCCATTGGTTTTTAGAGAAAGTGGAAAGGAGAGGGAGAGACAGAGAGAGAGAAATACCAGTGTGAGAGAGACACATCGATTGGTTACCTCCCTCACAACCCCAACCTAGGCCGGGGATCAAACCTGCAACCCTTCAGCCCATGGGCTACTGCTCTAACCATTGAACAAAACTGGCCAGGGCAAGGAATTAATTTTTAAATAAAGTATAATCTTGTTGGTGTACTTTTATAAAATGGAGCTAGATATTAAAAATGCTTCAGAGCTAAGACAGTTATTATTTCTATAGCATGCTTTCTTACAAGGTATAAATTTATTTTCCCATGGTATTTCATGTAATCCTCACAGTGGATGAATGACTATGAGAAATGTTATACTCTGA